>VZSG01000374.1:721834-733385 GCA_013398315.1 Nothoprocta pentlandii | reverse complement strand
AAAGAAAACCGCTTGAGGTCTTGAGTGAGCCCTAGGATCTAACCCAAAACCCATAATGGGATTATAGCGCAGGGGGAGTAGGCATAAATGCGCACAGCTTCTGGATTTAAATTACCCCCAGCTCCTGTGCGCCCACAAGCTGCTCAAGGCAAAGGAACGGGGACTCGAAATCCACATTATCAGTACATTTCACTGCTGTCACCTAAAATCCTTCTCTACATAACAAAGGGAATCAGAACCCATCTATTTTTTTAAATATATATGTATATATTAGTTCAATTATCCTCTACTCCCTCAACTCTAAGGGTTCTCCTTCCACCCAAGGACACACAGTCCTGTCATACAGGGCAGAGCTCACAGGGGCTACAACCTCCCTCCCCTTAACAAGGACAACCCAGTGCTCAGGGAGAATACAGCTATTTTAATAATTCAAATAGCAGCTCTTTATGGTTCCTGTTTGCTATATATACACACGATTGCACAATCTGAGGCTGGTTAAATACAATGTTCTCAACACCTCTTGGAATTAGTTCCAGATTACAACATGCAAGTGACCATGAAAATATTTGGCTTTCAATTTTATTTTTTAAGTTCTGAACAGGCACTTACATGAGGGAGTTAAGTTTGCTCTCAAAGATATCCACATGAAGAGAAGTATCCTAGCAGAAAGTACACAGAATCTTTGTCCGCTTTATCAAAGTGCCATAGTAATAAAACAGTTCTTACAGAAATATAATGCAGTTAATTTACTTACTCAGAAAGTAAGGTTACCAATGACACTTGCACCCAAGCTGAAAAGTCTTGGTTTAAAGGCCAAGTGAACTACAAGCCTTCCACACAGCAGGCTTCGCTTTATGCCCAAGCCACACGTCTGGTAACAGACTACATGCTCCACGGTGAATAGATGAAGGCTAACTTGTTTAAGCTATTTCTCCAACCACTAAATGCGTACACAATGATTAAGATAAACAAGCTGCTTTGCTAGACAGGCTTCTAGTAGTTTTGAAGCTCACCCGGCTTCGAAATGCCTTTCTAGAAGCCTCGTAACAGGCCTTGATGGACTCAGGAGAACGTCCTTGGAGGGTGTTGGTGCCTCTCGTATGAGGACAGTGAGGAAACAAACTGTGAAGACAGTGGAAGTGTGAATCCAGGAGGAACAGTTGCGCGTTTGCAAAATGATCAACACTACCGGTGCTTGTTTCATCAATAAGGGATAATTACTTTCACATATTTCAAACACTCACCACCCCAAAGTGAAATAGTGAGAACATCTCTACTCTCACCAGTTACCAGGCAATTAATCTTAAGAGTCACTCAGATGAAAGGCTCACAAAAAGTACAGTCGAATAAATTTTCTTTTTTTGTGTGTCATTTTGCAATGAGATTCTTCATCACTAACAGAGTCAAAGCTTCTTTAAAACCTTGGTTAGGTAGCTGAAGTCTCCAGTTACCATATCCCTAGTGCATATACTGGAGTTAAACCCTGATATGACAAATAGGAGTCTTTCAGGGCAGAAAGTCCATCATAAGCCTTGATTTTTAGTGCGATTTAGTTGTCTTACTAAAGTTTCCGAACAAACAAAAAAGCAGATAAACAACATTTGAGAGAGACATGCAATAAACAACATGATGAACGGAAAAGGGAAATGCTTTAGTCTACACAATACAGGTGATCAGCAAAAATCAAATATACAAGCCTACCATACATGGAAATAATTCGATTTAAGCCTATGCATATCCAAGTGCATTACATTATCAAATAAAAGTAAATGTGCAGTATAAAATAGTAGCTTAAGAAAGTTCCAGTGTTTGAGAAAGCACTTTATTGTAAATGTATATACATACTTGAACGTTTAACTGAAGAATATTTTAGTAGTAGGGTAAATGCAGCACTGCAAGATGAAGGAAGACAGTTGTAATGGGAATTTTGGCCTTCGTTTCCCACAGGCTGCTGCCATCTTTAACCTGCTGAAGCATTGCAAGAGTTTTTCAGCTCATACCAGTTCACATTTCAGGTTGCTCAGCAGATGCTTGTGACTCTGGAGATTCAAATCGCTGGTGAAAGTTTGTTCGCTGTTTCCGCAGTTTCTCGGGAGCTTTTCTCCACAAAATTATTTCCTATGGAGAAAGTAAACGCTGGAATCAACCACTCACCGCTTTGCCAACATCACGTATCATTGTGATGTAACTCCCCCAGGCAAAGAATTTGCAAAAACTCTGCACTGCTGCTGTATTGCACTGTTCCATAACTAAGGCAGAAGCAGGAGACAGGCAGTATATTCATATATTTAGTTAGGACCTGAACATTTATTGTGACCAATCCCCAGCAGTCACCTCCCAGGCTATTCTAAGCCCTGCTTTGATTGTATAAAGGGTTCAAGTAGTTTTTCTTCCTCCTTTCTTGCTAGATTTAAAGCTTATGTTAGCCTTATTATCCTCCAGCCTCCTCTTACACTGTATTACCCTGCCTATTCTTTAGAAGGAAGCCTCTGACCTATATAGCTTCATTCCAGTGACCCTTTTCACATCGTTCCTTTCTTCTGCATGCCCTCAACTGCTGAATTTCAGTCAAGTCTTAATCCTTTGCATAATTTTGCAGTTTTGAACCCAAGTTATTCCTGTAAAAGGGAAATCATCCGCAATAGTTAAAGAAAAGGCAAGCATTGCATCTGCAGCTCATTTTAGACAAATACATTTGAGTATTCACACTGCAAACTTCCTTTATGGGTACATTTTCTGCACAGCCCACAATATACCAGACACAATATACTAGAGCTATACACAAAACAGCTCATTTTTCATGTGTCAAATACTCAGAGCAGCCTGTTTAGCAGCCTAGGTAACTTCCCACAACAAGATTCCTAGAGATCATACCTGTTGTTTGAAGTATCGTCTGTCTTCTTCATCCACAAGCACTAGATTTAGGAAGTACCTCACTGAAAACTTTTTGTTTACATCCCTCATGGTAGGAGTCGGGTCGTAGCCTGCTAAGAACAGCCTTATAGGAATTGATTCACCTTGAAGAGGAAAGAGTTGAAAATCAGTTCTTCAAAACGGGGTGTCATTAAAAATATCTGCTTTGAATATATAAAATCCACCCTCATTTCAGCAGCCCAAGGAGAAAGAGTTGCTCCAAGGAAAACTTAACCAACATCAACTCCTTCTGAAGGGGTAGAGGGAGAAAAGGGGATGGCGGTAAAGGGGAAGGCAGGGAAAAGAATGTTTTAACCCAAAACGCTCCCTCTTCAGAACCAAAGCACTGTTATTTACCTTTCACTGGTGCACCATCCATTATTTCATACTTTGCAATGGTTTCAGTCTCTGTCGTGGTACTGGGTCCTGGGCAAACAAGTTCTTACTTTGAGAACACACACTTCATTTTTTAAATGCATTTACAAGTAATTTTTATCACAGCAATCTCTAATGTTGCAGCATTCAAATCACAGAGCACTGCGTTTTTTTCTTGCCTTTGCAAGTCACCAAAACAAGAAACCCACCACCTTATACCCCAGTTACAGTCAGCACAAAGTTACCACCCTTCTCCCCACACTGATGAGGAAGAGGCAGCAGTTCATGTTTCTAGGGAGCCCTGTGTGCAAAGGCTGTGAATAACAGGCAGGTGTGCAAGAAAACCCCTCGCAGGCGTGCTCAGAAGGCAGAGCTACTTACTTTGACACTACTAGTCAATGGTCAGACTAGAAATTTCAAGATCCAGCAAAAGCAGCACCTTTTCCACGGCCACCTCTCTTCAGGCCTTAGGAAGGTTAAGTTGTAGGGTCCAACTTAGGCAGAAGTGGCAGTGGTAAAAGCAGCTTTTCGTCCTTCCTCTGTGACTATGGAAGTTTTGTTTCTCTCCACATAAACAGCTCACTATGGCCCCAGGCATTGACAAAAGTCATCATGAGCCACAGCCTCTTCCTCCCTCCCTAGCTGCAGGGTGTGGAAGCCTGGCTTGCAACGACCAGGCTGTTGCTGCTTCAAAGCCTCTGATATTTTCATCAAAATTAACCAAAAGTGATATATTTTCAGAGCGTGACAGGGGTCTTCTCCAAGCTGATTTTGCCGGATTATCTCAGAGGTAAAGGGTTCTTCCTGACATTTAGCATCTTCCTCCTTGTTTTTAAGCATCAAGGCTACCAAACCTCCTGCATATTTCCACCCAAGCTCAATTTGCAATCATCTGTGTTTGTCAGGTAGCTAGAGCAGCATCCACAACCCCAGAACAAGCTGCATTCCTTTGAGGAATGTCAACCACCACGTATGATTGCTGATGCCACAAACATCAGTGAGTGGAAAGCACATGAAGATCAATCCAGCCAAAATGGGAGCTTTTTGACCTCGCTCACTTGGTTTGCTTAAGCTCTACTGACATACAAGCTGCCATCTGCCTTGAACTTTGTTTCTCTTACCAATTCCAGTAATCTCCTTCTTGATCAGCTGCAACTCCATGTGCTGAATTTTTATTCTCACTAAGAGGAAGTAAATTTTTCCAACAATCACATCCTTCAAGTGATACCTTTAAGAGAATACAACAGAGTTTTCATTAAGAAAGAAAACAAAACCAAAAACCACCCACATTTTTACACCTTCTTGAAAGTTACATAGGCAGTTACTTTATCTGCCTGTTAATTATTCAGAGCTTACTTCCCAGATAAGCATCTCAGACACACCAGAGCAATTAGCATCTTTCCATCACTGCAGCTATATATTGAAATAACATGAATACGATTTGAAATCAAGCCTTAAAAATTTGTGGCTCATCTGCTTTTTAGTACTGACAGCAGAAGTATTCCTCAAGGAAGACCACCGTACAATTTACTTGGATGCTTTTTGCTCCAAATGACACTTACTTGGATTTATTGTATTCAAACTCTATGTGCAGGCAGTCTTCAATGCCCACTTCCATTTTAATTGAGTTGTTCACATCTGGGTAGGTAGCAAGCTGGTGAACAATGAGCTCATACTCCTTCACCAGGTCTGTCAGCCTTCTTACTATTGTCGCTTTTAGGAAATACCTAGGAAAGAAACCGACAAGTTGGTGAGAATTACACAGAATTACATAAGCCAAGGGGTTCATGTTCTGCGACACAGGTGCTCTTTGAAAGAGCATTCCTTCTTAAGACTGAACAGAAAGGAAGATGACAAAAGGCAAAAAATTTGGTTGTGCCTTGATTGGAAGTCACACTAGTTAATAACTATAAGGACAAAATGAAACCCAGACCCTTTGGGGGCACTAGTCTCACTGCTTCTATTGCCCACCCAAAGTAATGGCCACAAATACCTGCCCTTTTTCCCTGCCACGTATTAACTGCTGTTTCCCTTGTGTTGGTGCAAGTCGCTGGAGCACAACTGCCTTTGCAGAAAGTCTCATTTGCACTGTGCATTTAGAGCACAGTACCACACAGTTTGTGAATTCTAGCATTATAGTGATTTATTTTTAAGAAGGAAAAGAGAGATTTCTCCCTCCAGCCCTTTCGGACCCTAATCAAGACCCCAGGGACAAGCTCAGCATTTTAAAAGAAGGCACAAGGTGGCTCTTCTCTTCAAGACCTCAGGCTGCCATTTTCACAAGTTCTGTTTTGATGTTTTTAAGTTCACAAAAGCCCATCAAGCACCACTCTTCTCACAATAGTTTTACCCTCAAGATAGCAGTGAAATTGTGCCCCCTGTTCCCCTCCTTTATTTTTTGGTTTTCTTCCGGGGCAGGGAGGAAGAAGGAGCAGAACTGCCAAACTTTAGGGCTTGCTTAAGGGAGCAAAAGAGAGCCTCAGTTTTGTTACAAACCTCAGTCTGACGTTGGCACCAATGTATGACTCGTATGGCTTCTCAACCTGCATGAACTCAAAGTCATAGCTTCTGCTCTGGGTCAGCTCTCCAGGCAAGGCCAGTTCTTTCACTAAGTTTACAAATTCATGGGTATTACTTTTGTCATTGAAGAGCTCTAAAAGTCGAAAGAAAGCAGGTTTCAGTGATTTACTTTTAGCAAACACAATCTTCTCTATTTTGGCAGGAACAAGCACAAAAGGAGAAAGGAAGCAACCACTTCCAAACCAAAGTGTCAAAAAGCTTTATCCACTTCTTCAAAGTCGGCTTAAACTTCAACAACCTACAGACAGTATTCCTAAAATACCACATGTAAGGCAAAGAACAACTATGTAAGGCTTCAGTAGCATATGCTTTTTATGCCAGTCCAGCTAACAAAGTATTTCCTGCCTGCAGCACTGCCTGGTTCAGCATTTCTTGCACACAGATTGAAGCATTCCAGAAAAGAGCAAGTGAACTGAACACATCCTCAGCCTCAGGTTATCATTGCAGACTTGCTAGAAACAGACATTTCAATTATTTACCGCTTATTTTCCAAACTGACTACAAATACACTAGGTTGCCCTTTATTTGCTATGACAGGGGTTTAAATAATTAAGTTTATTTACTATTGCAAATCCAGCACTTTTTTGCAGGTCAAAAGAAGTTGCATTCTGAAGAGAACAACTCTTGCTTTAAAGCAAGCTTGTGATATTCAGCTAGAGATAGTCTCTAGGTACAGCAGAGGCAGTATTGGGATGTTTTTATATTACCAGATGAATTCAATTGAAGGTGCAAGAAAACACAAGCAAACAGGAAGAGCAGTGACTTAAGTCACTTCTCCATAACAACTCCCTGAGAAATTTTCAACTTTTAACACTACAGAAAGATGCCCACAAACAAAAATCAACACATCAACTGAAACTTGTCTAGCAAATAAAAATCCATGCATCAGAGCCGATTAAAAACAGCTGGCAAAGTTAAAGGACAACAAACACTGAAGTTGACATAACAGAGCTTTATTTTTCTACTCTCCAAGTGCCTCAGTCCCATTGCACTGCTGCTTTATTCTGGAAGTTTGCTTTTACATCTGAGTTTTTTCAGAACTTAGTCACACCTGCTGGGTGATAGTTCACAGAAAGGCTACTGGGGCCCAATGGCTGAACAAAAATAGAGAATTTGTGAAAATTCAGAATCAATCCCATGAGGCTAAAATTTGAAGACTAATTTCAGAGTGGAACATCAATGAACATAGCCCTCTAACAGAAAAAGAGGGAATTTTAGCATCACCTTAAGGACACTGAAAGATTAGGTGAGGTAGCAAGAGGAGATTAGATACGATAAAGCTACCAAAATCTGACTGGGTCTTGAAGAAATTAATATTTATGTGAATATAACATAATCTTGTTAGAAAGAGCAGTGATCTTCTTAAGTTTCAATCCCATTTTGTCACTAACATGCAACTATGCTTTATAAAACCCACCACCATAGAATTATTTCCAGAAAAATCTCATTGCTCCATCTTTTTTTTTTTCCTCTCTTTCCTATGCCTTTTCTTCTAGCTCGAAAGCTAAATGCCAAAATTAAGAGACCTGACAAAATATCTACAGCTGATGTTTTAGGTTAATGTTTCAAATACAGATGAAACAAGGCACAGGCAGAAAAAAAAATGGTAGTTTTATCTCAGCTTTCATATCAGGGTCATTCATTCACAGTTCTTTTCAGGGGTGTTTTTAACTTAAAAACGAGTGGCCTGAAATTCTCGAAGTCATGTGTACCATGGCCACATTTAGTTTTCTTAGTCCACAGAAAACTTCAGCTTCTCAACCAGCCTCAGTCAGACAGAATACTCTTCATTCCAGTCCTCTCTCCCATTACTGCTCAGACTAGCACAAAGCAATACATCACCTGTGTTAAACTGGGTGGGCAAGACTTCCTTTTTGCATGCATTATTCACTAACCTGATCAGGCTGATGAGCCAGATTGCTGCCAATCACAAATGCAAATATTCATAAATCACACCTAACACCCCCTTTATAGCTTCTGAACTCACCGATTTGTCCTACAAATTCAATTCTAATTCCTTGGTGCTCTAGTCTCTTCCCATGCTGCCTAAAGGAGACGTTCACCTACCAAAGAGGAAAAAAAATACCGGTTAGAGTTTCAAATACCTTTACTTTACAAATTGATCTTACAGAGAAAATACATTATTGAAATATGTGCATTAAAAAGGTCCTGAGCTTGAAGGCAAACAAATCAAACAGCTGATGATGAAATTAAGGATCGCCCACCAAGTAAACTATGTAAGAAACATCTAGCTATCCACACGCCTAATTTGACAACTAAGTTTGAAATCCCCAAGTCCTGCAAATGGAAGACTAAGTGAGAGCTTCTGCAGAGTTCACTCAAGCCACCCATGACCCTCTTAATCACCTCAGAAGGCTGAAATCTTCAAAACATTTTCTGAGAGGCTCATTGAGATATCCAAGAACGGTCACAAGACATATTCCTTTCAGGTCAAGGGATTTTAAATCCCTTCCTCAGCAAAAGTTTTAGAGAAGTCAAAGCAAAAAACCAACAGACAATCAAACCCACTATCAGGACCTTCATACCCTTGTACCAGTGACATCCAAGTGCAGGTAAATCACATGGACAAATTGTCTTTATGGCGAAGAGAAGAAAAAGAGAGGTATCCCTCCTGATCGAGCTCTGATTGTTAGTCTGAACCCATCAAGCACCTCTCAGGAACCCCCGAGAGAATCCAGAAGTCATTACACCAGTGAATAGGAAAGCTAGTTCCTCCCTTCCCCAAGTCTGCCACGTATCTCGTGAGAGTTTCACATCCCTGGAAGGATCTTTCCGCAGAACCAGGCTCCTAACATGGCAAGCCATCTGAACAGCAGCAAGACGCCCAGCAACAATAGATCAGTTCAGATCAGTTAAGACTGAAGTAGGTATTTAGAAGTCAAGTCTAGAAGCAAACACTTGACTCAAGCTTCTAGAAGAAAAAGTGAATTAGAACGTTCAGTGAACAAGTATAGTAAAAACAGGGTAATCACAAGGAATTCTGAGGTGCAGTACAGAAAGATGAGGAAACTTTCTGGCAAGCTTAGCTTCATTCTTTTTTTTCAGAAAGAAAAACTCCTCCGGAGTGGACAGCCAGCTGAACTTCAACATATTGCTCCTCTGATGCAATTCCAGAAATGGCCTCAGGGCCCGAAGCAAAGGACTTGGCTTCAGGACACGCAAAGCAATTCAGCTGCATCAGCCAGCAATTACTGTTATGCGTGAGACACTGTGGATTTGGGAGCTTAAGGGGACGAGCCGAGCGGAAGGGAGGAGGAGACTCAGCTGGAAATAGTTTTCAAAAGCTATCACAAGATTGCCCAAACAGCTTCTCCATAAATACAAGATAACTAGGGACAAACCAGCAGCAAACAGCCACTGAGAAGGCTCAATTTTGTCATTTTTCTCAGCAACTTCCTCCAACAGAGGCTGGAAAGACCAGATACAGGAAAACTTTCTCTCCTCTGATTAGCAACATGAGCTAATCACATGAGCATGCGATTCCAGTTCCAGCTGTTGCTTAAAAATCAGTTATCACATATTATATGTATTCACATACCAAAATCAGCACAGCAACTCAGAGTTATTCAAAATAAAAACGTTACCTTTCCGGAAACAGACTCGCCATCGTAGAAGAGATAGTGCTTTTCTATTTTACCATCTTCTGTTTTGATCTCGGCTGGCTTTCGTGTTTCAGCGTCATTAAGGACAACATCAATCTCACAAACAGGACCAAAAAAGCCTCCAAGGAAACTCTGAAAGAAGAATTAGATAAATTACTACACAGTAAACATTCGATTTTTTAACATGTGTCACTTATTTACAGCTGTACAGTCTAAATTGGGGAAAAAGTCTTGTAGTGGATGTGCAGGCTTTTTTAAACGCAGAAGAGCCTGTGTTGAAGACCCCAAAACACCGTAATTACTTTGGGCATTTGTTTATCTAGAAAATATCTGAAATAGGAGCAGTAACAAGGAGAAGCTGCTCATAGAAAATACAATGTTTATAACAACGCACACAGTATAAGTACTGTTACTACTACTCCATTGAGAAACTACTAAAATAAACAACATCACTGTTGTTAACACAACTTTGGCTCTTGTCACTGCAAAGTCTCCTCGTGTTTACTATTAAAGTGTTGATTTCACTTGTAAAAGTTAATCACTTATCCATACTTCAAAAAAAAAAAAACCCTAACAAATAGATTCCATTAAGATGCTATAAGAAAAGGAATTACTTGCTGTTTTATGTTCCCTGTAATTTACTGCATAAAAAGAAGTAAAAATAGGTAAAAAATAGAAGGAATAAAGAAGGAAATTAGGATGCTTCAATGTGAAAAAAGCAACCCAGCTAATGGGGAACTTAACAACAGGTCTATAAAGCTCCTCTGCTTGGAGCAGGTAAATGAGGAACACTTGTATGCTGGCTCTTCCTATTGCCCCTAGTTCATTTATTGAATGAAGGACCTTAAATGAAGGTCCTGCAGCGGCAGGATCAGAAGACAGGGCCTCCTCACAGCGGTACTTCAGCTTTGCAGCACTGGCAGCAGATACAGCGGCTATGAGAAGTCTACATTCAATCATCTCTGATGCATTTGTCCCCACGGAACCCGTGCCAAAGCATCACCTCTGCCCAGGCCACAACACAGCAGCACCTAGAGCAGTGCTGTGGGGGAGCATTGAGCATTAAATGTTCACCCTGGCCTGACAGAAAAGGCCTTTGCAAGGCACGAGTGTCTGCCCAGTATCAAATGCAAGAGGCCAAGAAAGATCATCCTTTGACCTTGTACAGGCATTGCTTGGAAGCAGCCGAAAAACACGCTAGCAGCTTGATGGGAACTCAACAAGATTAGCACAAAGGCCTCATTTTTTCCCCCCCAGCTTAATCCATTAATCTTCTTTGATATACTAAAGCAGACAACGCTTTGGTAATTCACCGGCGTCTGTGTTTTTGGAGAAATCACAAGTTAGTTTTCAGTGAGCTTCACAGATTTAACGTCAAGAATTAAGGACAGAGGAGCATGTTGAAAACATGTGGAGGAGCTGAAGTTTAAAGTGCAGCGTTAGGTGGAAAGGAAAAAGTACCCAGTACAAAGCTTGATATGTGAACGCTGCTGCTCCAGACACAGGAATATTGGGGAACTGTTTCGCTCAAGCCCAGCAAAGCTATTGTGCAATCTGGGGCTAGGAAACAGCATTTCAAGCAAGACTAAACTGAGGGTGTACTGGTCCCGATAGCGAGTGTCCATAGTTCAGTCCCTGAAGACATATACAGTTCTACAACTGAAACCTGTATTAGTTACAGCTACGTCACCGTCTCGGAGGAAAGCATGAGCAGCCCGCAGGGAGGTTAAGCCCAAGACTAGAGGGTCCTCCAAGGCCTTGCCTAACACGCACTTGTGTCCATTGCTTAGACGAGTTTTTATTGCTTTGCACATCAGCACTGCTCTTCCTTTGCAGCCCCTGGGAGAAGGGGAAAGAGAGGGAAAACCTGAAGCATTCCCAGTCTTTCGGCCGCTGCACAGGTTACTCGCGGCACGCCGCTATCCCTCTTTCCCCCCCCCCCTTGGAAAACCTGCCCTGGATTTCGGGCGCGTGGAAAACGCTCCGCGCGGGGCACGCAGCCCTCGAGGCCGCCACGTCCGCGCGGCTCGCAGCCTCCCCGCGGGCCGCCGCCGCCGGAG
>VZSG01000374.1:701990-721361 GCA_013398315.1 Nothoprocta pentlandii | reverse complement strand
GACCGTTACGTGTCGTGTGGGGCGGGCGCGTCGCCTCAGCGTGGCGAGCGGCCCAAACGGGCGGCGCGGGCTTCCCCCGCGGCTCCCAACGCCGCGACCCGAAGGCGCCCGTTATCCCGCTTCAGCCGAGCTGCCAGGAAACGCTTTGGCCCCGTTTGTGCCCACGTCAAGCTCGTTCTGTAATTATCCAACGTGGGATAGAAATACATGTGAGTTAAACCAAAAAACCTGCGTTTTTATGTTGGAAGTAAATCCCTCAAGACCTTTCCGTCAAATTGTCCTGCTTTGAAAGCATCCCTCAGTAAAAATCACTTTTTTTTTTTTTTTCTTGGCAAACAGACTGTCGTTTATTCACCCCTCTGCACACGGTGGTCAGAGCATGAGGGACTAATGTCCCCACTACATGGACCAAGACACCAAGGAGGATTTAATTTCCAGATGCCATCTTCCAGGTAAGCAAAGTCACTTTGGCCAAAAGCCCCCGTTTTTTGAATTGTCCATCTGTAGTTTGGCCATGAGGTGGCAATAGTAGGTGGTGCTCAGCACTCGCCTGCCTGCTCAGCAGCCACTTTCAGTTCTGCAATTTGCACAAAGTCTGAGCTGGGAAAGCACTTAAGAGTAAGCTCATTTGCAAACACATGATTCTGTCTGTTGACTTGGGGGTGCTTGGTGGTAGTTTGGTTTTGCTTTGGGTTTTGTCTTTCACACAGTTTAGGGTGCGGATGTCACTGGAGGTAACCAAAAGTGCTCAGTGGTGTCTGTCCTGTGCGCTTGCCCAGAGCTGCATTTCTGTTGGTGCTGCCAAACGCATCATTCGTCCCTCTGAGCACAACAACACTGATGCGTTTCCCTCAGGAAAACAGATTTGAAAAACCAGTTGGAATTTCCCCCTGGAAATCAGCAGGCTTTGGGGATGCTCTTGTGTCCGACCACAACCCTTTCCGCATGCGCGGAAAGTTGAGCCCTCTGTGTCTCAAGGGGCTCCACACACACAGCCTCGAGAGCTTGGTCTACTGCTCGAGAGAGAAAAAAAAAACTGTTTAATTGAGGTTTTAATAGGATTACAGATGGGTAGATACAGACATCATGGAAAAACCCATTCAATGATTTGGGAGGTCGGTGCACTGGCTCGTTGGCCACTTCTAACGTTAAAAGTCACAAGGAGAGAATGAAGGAGGTTGTGGTTTTTGACTTGCATTATCTTGTAACTTCCGTTGAGATAAGACAGCTAAAACAGTGTGCAAGCCACATTGAGACAGACTGGCCCTAACAACAAGGCCCACTCTTTCATTTGTAACGGGAAATAGTGTCTATAGTGCCTGAACAGTTCACAATACTTAGTGCTTTTTAAGGAAATAATCTAAGGAAGGTTGGGTGAAAGGCAAATGTTTGCACTGTTATTTTACATATTTACTTGGTTTATGTTAATGTGCAGCTGACTTATATCAAATAAAGATTTTCATGTTATTACCACTGATTTGTTTGTTTTTGCCAGGCATAATATTTATGCAAACAAGATTATGGCAGATCCTTTAGAATCCAATTTCCCCTTTCCCCAACCATACAATTCAAAAGCAAAGAGTAAGCTGGGATTGAATACGGGTTTGTAGAGAATAAAAGCAAGAGAGATGTAAGGCAGCTTTTATTGGTTTAGAACTCATAGAAAACCGTTTTGTCCTGAGAGTAATCTCTTTTGGTCACACACCGGAGAAGATGTGCTGGAGATGAGAAAGGTCACAATCTTTCTGATAAGGGCCAAGTTTCCTCCCCTACAGAATCAAATTCTCCTCTGTGAGCTTCTGCTTTAGCTTGTTTTTCTGCTGGCCCACCAAGAAGTCGTGGAACTTCATGCTGGGGAAATCACTGCCACCGTCAGCCCCTGACCCGGACTCCTGCTCCGCTTCAGCCACGTCCTCGAACCCAGAGCTGGAGTCCTCTTCTGAAAGCGGAAATATACGGGCCAGCTCCTGGTAGTCTTTCATCCTGAAACACGGAGCCACAGCATTTACAACAGAGCTTAGCACAGTGTTGCTGCCCCCCTAATACAACCCTCCCTCCAGGGAAAGCATGTTTAAAAACAAAACAAAACTATGGGCACTTGAGACAGTTTAGGGGGAATTTCAGTGGGAAGAGAGCCTCGGGACTAACCAGCCTTGGAAAGAGTCACAGCCAAATGATTTAACAGAGGCAGAAGAAATATTTAATGCATCACGAGGGTTTGCTGCTGCTGCTGCCAGTTAGCTACCCTCCCCGGATAGCTGCAAGGGAAAGCTTGAGGTGGTGCATTGCCACAAAGTTTGAAACAGCAGCACCCAAGCCACAAATTTAACGGCATGTGAACTTCTGTCCACCGCAGAGAACAGCGTTTCCCCTTTCCACCTGCAAGCAGACAAGAGCCCAACTCCTCCTCCTGAAGTGGAGCCCAAACAGTACCATGTAAAGCTGCTGTCACACTCTGATTTATACATTATACACGCTGAAGCCTCTCAAAGGATATTTTCAGCTAGTGGTGAACATTTCACTGTCGACTCTGCAACTCTCGTCAGTGCCGCAGCCCCGGCATTCAGAGGGGAGAGTGTGAGGATGTGTCCACCCGACTGGACACCACCAGCCCTGTCCAGTCTCCTCCCAAAGGACTAAGACTAAGCACGTACAGCGTGTGAAGACGCGGCGCAGAAACTTACAGAGAGGGATCGGCCATGGGAGGCAGGACGCGGTTCGCTCCACCTTGGGGCATGTAAAACCAGGGCCCTTTCTCCTTGATGCAGTTGGCAGACCAGGCGTCCGGCCGGCACCTCACGCGCTTGTATCTCGCCTTCTGCAGCGGCGCCCCTGCGCAAAGCAGCGAGCACCACGTTACTCACACAGCACCGGGACCCCCCAGCTGGTGCTGCAGGCACAGCACCAAGAGCGCTGCCCGAGGGACCCAAACCCAAGGTGCCCAAGGGGCACCCGGCAAAGCGGATTTCGGAAGCGAGCCGCCGTGCTGCCGCGGAGCTTCCGAATCCCAACCGGGGAAAGTAGGCGATTCAGACATTGGCCGGGTGCTTCTTCACAATTAAGTCAACTGGCAGTTTCATTCCCGGTTCCCCCTCGCCCCCCTGATGCCTCGTCAGGACTGCTGCTGAGAAGGAGGTTTTCAGAAAGTATCGGAAGGAGAAAACGAGGATCACAAAATAGGGATAAAAACAACAGCGTTTCGTCCTTCTGTTTGGCCTTGCTTAATTAACGTGCTCTGAAGCCTCCTGGCACTTTCTCTTCCTTTTGGCACTTTATCTATTTTTTCTCAGTTCCTTGGGAATATCTTTCTGTAATTACAACTGTCTCTCATCCTATATATTACCATAATGTACAAGATGACTTTCAGCCACCTCCTACTCACTTCTATAAGAAACAGCATCATTTCATGTTCCTTTTATAACAAAATTCCCTTTTCATATTTTTCTCTGTTAGCTTATTAGTAAGAGGATTTTTTTTCCTTCTACAAAAGTGGCAAAAATTAACTAGTGTGGCAGAATAATTTACAAATAAATCGCCGTGCAAAAAACAGGCCATCATCTCTCAAAGGAGAGCCACAGAGGAGAGAACCCTATCACCTTTATAGCTGTTTGGGGACAATTTGTGCTATCTGTGCTTGAGAAGTAGTTCTCTCTCACACGGAGCAAATCCACAGAGTGCGTATCATCATGAATCAACATTTCCTTTGGGTGCACTGTGTGTCGCAATTCTTTTTTGCTGTACAGAATCAAGCGTTTAATTTCCCAATTAATTTCCTTTTCCTCCCTCAGAAAATGAGTAGAGTTACAACATGGGAGCTGCTTGAAACTAGATTAGTGAATAACAGTTACATAAATGAGATACTGTGGAACAGCTAACTAAATCAAAAAGATACTGAACTGATTTCAGTAACTTTTTGTATGAAACCTTTACCCACAGAAGCTGGCTGAGGGACACAGAAATGGTGCACTTTCTAGACCGGACAGAAGACATCTATGCTTATAAACCCCCTCACAACATGTTAGCAAAACAGTTTTTTAGAAGCAGATTTCGTTACTGCTACAAGAAGGTCAATGTGAAGTATTTTCCCCCAAATTCAGAGGCTGCTCCCTTGGCCTACCCCGCATAGCTCAGAAAGAGGATTACAGAGAGAACAAGTGCTCCCAGTTTTACCTTGCGCCGTGTATCCCACAAAGAGGATTATACAGAGAGCCACGAAAATCCTCCCGTTGCACCCGACGAGGAGCTGCATCTTGGCCTGCATTGCCAGCCTTTGCGCACCACAAATAGAGCGAGGCCAGGAGCTCGGCGCCTGAAAAGGTTTCCAAAACCTCAGACCCAGCCCCTAACCTGCGTCACGGCTTCCTGCTTGACTCACACAAGGCATCTACAGAAAATCCGCGCCGCCTTCCTCTCAGATTCAGCCCGAGGACGCAGGTGACCCTCAGCCAGAGCGGGCAGAGCGATGCCCCGGGTTACGTGTGGGCCCCGACGTGAAGAGTTCCCGCGTGGTCGCTCTTTCCTCTGGAGAGAAACTGCATCGTGGGCCACCTTCCTGCCCACTGTGTCAGCACAAGGAGGGCTAGAAGCTGCTGTTTGAACCCTGCAGTGGCTCCCAGTGGGAAATAATCGTGCCGTGCACACACGAGCTATTTCAGGGACTGCACAGCATTTGCTTTTTCTCCTTTTCTTTTATTTATTTTCCTTTTTTGAAGGTAACTTAGATATTCTGAGCAAAAATGGACAAAGGTGTTAATTTGGAGTGGAAATCTTGGCACCATTGATATCATTTGCACCAGTAAAGGGAAAGTGAGAAAAAAACAGCTACAAAAGAGGAGTCCTTCCTCTCTGCAGCCAGGTAGCAGTGCTACCGCAGAGGGTTGTAGCCTTCCCATTTGTCCAGCTGATCTCTTGGGCACTTGGACATCAGCCCCTGGCCTTTACCTGACAGGGCAGCACTCTGAGTGAGCAGATTAACGGGGCCAGAACTAGAACGGGAGCTCTAAAACATCCAAGGATACAGGCAGTTCCCACCTTTCCTCCACGCGGAGCACAGAGCGGGTGCAGGTTGCTGCAGGCACCCGAGAACTGACACAGCTCAGGGATGTGATGTAGTGCGTTTTGATGCCTGTTTTCCTGGCTGAATTGGAGTTTTCCTAAACAATGCCAGATCCACAAAAAAAAAAGTGATTTTATCAACATACAAAACTCCAAAGCCCCTCAAACCTGTTACAGAGATATATTTAAGTGGCTTATACCTTTTGCTTATCTCTTACTTCAGTTTAAACCGGCCAGACTTGAGTTTTTCTAAGAAACTACACACAACAAAGTTATCTAAGTTTGTTTCATGATTAGTTGCTGAATCAATCAGGGTAACAATGTGCAGGCCTGATGAACCAACAGCAGCCCCGATGACTTGCATAAAATTCTGCTGCAAGGGGAAAAGCCATTCCCCACTCCGATGTGATGGGATCCCCCTCCTGCGTGTCACACAGAGGAGGGATTTCTGGTGCTCGCAGGAAGCAGCTCCCTTCACTGCCCACGTGGGGCCTGAGAGCATAGGTGCAATTCACACTTTGGCGGCTGACCACACTCAGCAGCTTCTTTTACAGCCCATTTTCCACTTCCTATTTTTAGCATGAGCTTTCTTTTTTTTCTCCCTCTCTTAGGTGGTGCTCAACATGAGTAGGAAACCAAGCAAATGTGCGCTGAGGGTTTGTCAGCCTCAGCTCATGGCTGGTCACAGAAACTGCTCCTGCAGCAGCACCACTCATTTTCCACTGGTCACGGGCAAACAGTGTGGGACGGAGCAGAGCACAGAGCTCGTGCACATTTCCAGCATGGGCAAATAACCATGTACGCACACAACCCTCAACCTCTTTCTCCATTTTGCAGTTGCTTTTGCTACTCTGACACTGAAAATCCCGCGGCACCAACAGCAGAGCCCTTGTGCGGGGCAGCAAGAGCAATTCCCCAAACGCCAATAATTCCCCAAACGGAAGTAATTGCTACTAGTTTGCCAGAGTCTTTCTCCAGCAATGGGGTTGGGCCCTCGGCGAGGAGCAGGGTGAGCAGTCCGAGCCTTCCCAAGGCACACGGAAGAGCAGCAACAAGGATCTGGAGGGGGATCTCAGCACTGCCTTGCCTGCTAGGTGCCATCAGGCAGGGGGGACTTGCAGCTTTGTCTGTCAGCACAAAAAATAACAGCTCTGTTATTTTCTCCTCTATCAGCGGTGCGCCCCAGGAAATGAGATTGTCTGTTTTACAGTTAGCAACCCCTCGGCCGACCGAAGCGCATTTTCCATTCTTCCATCCTGTAAAGTGACTTGTTTTTACCTGCATGAAGTGGGCCAGAAACCAGGGGGGAGTGCTCATTTTCAGCGCAGGATGCCAAGCTCCAGAGGCTTTCCCAGCCATTTTAAAGCAGGAGCACCTTCCTCCCCCAAATAACAGAGGTTTGGCCCCCAAGCCTGTGCCAGGGAGGCTCATCAGGGCGTGCGCTGCCCCGTGGCATCGTCTGCAGGAGCCTGGCTGCCAGCCGTGCTGCAAGCTGCTGTGGGGTGGGCAGTTCCTAACAGGAAAACTTCCCTGCTTTGTGGAGCAGCAAACCCACCGTGGAGGGAGTCACTGTACCTGGCTCAATCTGCAGATCTGCTACCTCTCAGAAAGCCTCGAGAAGATTCATTCGTCTTACGTTCCTCACGCTTGTGTGCAAATGTCCAACTTCCCACCAAGTGCTCTCACCCCTCATGTGTTTCCTGCGAGCCCTGTACTGAGGCCCTGCCATTATTTTCAAATCACATGTAAAGCAGATTAAGGGCTTGGCATTTTTCTACAGCATTAATTTTGGAGGAAGGAGGGAGAGAAAGATTTGTCTCCACACTGGGTGCCTTACCCCTCATGGAGCTGCTCAGGACCCTGCTGTACATGTGAAAAAACAGAAATAACCACTAGAAAAAATCACATGTGAAGAGATAAATGCGCTCAGGCTCCGATAAAGGAGCTACTCATTCACAACTCCTGGGAAAGCAGGTAAACCTCAGCTGCTGCTGGTCGCTCTGCTGTGCCCTGGAGAATGTCTTCTTTAAGGACCAAGCTGGAAAAAGAGAGCAAAGTTGGGCAACAAGGAAGCAAAGGCAATGGAGTGAGCAAGAGAGAGGCAGACAGTGCCTGAGCAGCGGCAGGGTCGGACACGAAGCGCGAGCAGGCAGAACACTGAGGTGGTTTACGCCAGCAGTGATGCTCGGTGCCGCAGATGTGGGTCATGCCAGGGGCCTTGGGCACCTACCCCTTGCAAACGGCCAATTCATAGCTGTGGTTGTGCTTGAGCCTCGCGCCTGGGCCCTGCGCCTCGCGTGCTCCGTGTGCGGAAAGCATCGCGCCTGCCCGCGCCGATAAGCGGCCCATCTAGCGAGACATGGCCAGCGCTCCCAGCGCCGCAGGGACCTGGCGCCGGCAGCCAGCAGCACGCACGGGAGGCACTCCCTGCTTATGCCATGGTCACGGGCAGCCAGGCTTCCAGGAAAACCACAGCTGCCTCAAGCAAGCGCCCACGGTCACTTACAGGAAGCGGCAAACGGCCTCCGTGTGTCTCACACACAATCACGAGCTGGAAAACGGAGCCCTCCTTCAGCAAGGACACAGCACTTCCCTTTGTGCCGGGCATGCACTGCTCCCCCTCTCACGCCAGCTGGCCCTGGCACAGCAGGAGCCCTCGGCAGTTCCAGGACTATATATATGATATATGTATATATTGAATTCAGCAGCACGTTAGGATGTGTCAAGAGGCAGAGACCTCGTTGCTGGTGCAGCAGCCATGCAGGCTTCCCTAAAACCTCCTCATCCGAGAGTGGCTGTTTTTCACAGTGCAGTTTCTCCTGAATATTTCTCCAGAGGAATAAGGGTAGAGATAAAATCCCATCAGTGCCCCCTCCTCATTGCTGTGAAGACCTGTGTGCCAGTTCCACCTCCTCCCATCCCGTGTGCACCCTATAAATTAATAAATAGCAATAAATCTCAATAACTCAAGCAGATCTTTTTCTCCCATGGATTAATTAACCCATGTATTTGGCACAAACATCCTGTCATGGGCAGATTGCTTCACGCCACAAATCAGAGGATAACGTGTTGCAGGAAAATGCAATATGGACTGAGAAAGTAAAAAGAGTTTGCGTGGAAACTCGTGATTTCAGAGGGGACCTATGAGCACCTACCTGCTACTGCCTCCTGCTCACATACGAGCTCCTGGGAACAGTCACATCTGGTTCCTGAGCTGCACATTGAAAAGGTGTCTAAAATAGCTGGAATCAGCTTCATTATAGGCGTAACAAAAGAGATCGAGATTAACATCAGGACAGAGGCAGATTTCAGTTACTCAGATAGCATCAGCTGTGGTCAGTTGAAAGGACTGATACAGTTTTCCGGAGACAAAACAAGGGCCTGGCACTACATGAAAATCCTCCCAGTGACACCCTTGCGTCACAGCCGACACCAACCAGCCCGTCTCTCTCACAGCACCAACGAGTTTTCAGGTGTTTTGACCACGTCACACGCCAAAACTTTAAGCACTAAATATTTCAAACAATGCATACAAACCCCAGGAACGACTAATGCTCTTCTAACTCGAGGCACCACATTTCTTATCAGCATCTCTTCTGTCTGAGAGAAACGCTCGGTGCCACCAACACCTTCCGTCCTGGAGGCAAGTCGCTTGTTTGCAAAATACTCCGGATTTATTCACCCCATTGAAGGGCCTCTCTGGCGCATTGCTTTACTCTTTGGCTTAAAAGGCACCATTATCCAGTGTTTTGGAAGGGGGAGATCAGGCAAGTAAATCTGCTTGGAATTTTTTGTACACCTAACTGTCAAAATATAGAAAATATCAACTAAAATGAAAAATTAGAAAGTGCCAACAGATGCTCTGGAGAGAGTTCCTAGGAAGCATGTAAAAAAGCAGTTTTCAAACCAAATTTAAGATCTGCAGTAGTCACTTGGTCTAACGTGGCCTGAGATGTTGCAATGGAAGAGGGAAGAAAGTTGACAAATGCGTCTAACCGCAAACGTACGCGCTCGATCGTAACGTAACAGCCTTGGGTTGTGCGGGGCTGTGACGCACCGGCCTCGGGAGCAGCCCTGCTCGGCAGCCTTATTTCAGCATGTTTTATAATTAGAAGTTCCACAGAAAACAGCTAAGATTGATCAGCTCCACTATCCGACAGAGAGGCCCACGTAAAGCTGACCTTCCCTCTTGCAGCGCTGAGTACGAGAAAAAAAACCCTCATGCCCAACCCCTGATGCGTCGCCTTTCCGCTTTCCTGGTAATTCACGAGGATCCCGGCACGGCTCTGGGCAGCGGAGGGGAAGGGCGGCTGCACACGCATGGATATGCGCACGGATAATTCCCCATGGGAATAAGAAAGCTGAGCTCTCTAGCTCGCGAGGCGCCCGCTCCGGTGCCCGCTTTCAGCAAAGCGCAATCTTGCCAGCCTGGGTAAGAACGAGGATTTCCATGGAGCTGTTTCTAATCAAAAGGGCATAATTACCTCTCATCCGGGATCGTGACATCTTTCTCGAGAATATCACGTGCTGTTTAACGAGGGAGCTGAGGTTATGGCCTGCGAGTCTAGCAGATCCCACCCGTGATACGAACGCTGCACAAACGGGGGCTTCTCCTCAGCCTCCCTGCTTGGTGCAGGGGAAAGGATAAAAACACCTTGCAGGACAACAGAAAACACTTTTTAGTTGTGCTATTCTTGAGGTGCAAGAGGGAATAAAAATGCAGGTTGAATGGAGTTCACGGGAGTCTTAATCTTTAATTAGGCTTTGAAACAAACGCCTGACCTCACACATACTTTGCAGCTGAAACTCAGCGTTCCCGAAGGGAGCTTGGCTGCCTAATCCAGCGAGCCCCCTCCTCCTCCCACCGCACTCCCAATATCCAATATATTCCCTTCTACCAACTCCTGGAGCAAATCGAAGTATTCACACGTTTCCCATTAGACCAAACTTGCCTGGAAGTTACCACAACGTAACCAGCACCATGCTGGGTGCTGGCCCAGGGCCTCCAGGAAGAAAATACACGTTGTTCATCACAGTACTGAGTATTTATAAGGAGAGGTGAAGAGCTGACATCACTGGTTTCTGCAACTTCCCTTAAATTTGAGGGATCAACCTGCAAACACACAGCTGCAAAGAAATAAATTTAGGTTTAAAAAACTACCAAGAGTGCAATGCAGATTGTCTGCTTAGCAACTCAGTATTTGAGCTGAGGGATTGAAGATACTGAGAGTAAAAAAAGTCTTTTCTTATACTTACCTTTTACTGCTCCTATTTAAGTCTCTCAGTTCTGCCTTTCTTCTGAACTTTTCCTGTAATTTGGGTCAATACAAGCAAAAAGGGCTAGTAAGAGGGAGAGGAAATCAGGGGCCAACTGCTTGCTGAAAGGGAGGTGTAGCCCTGCGCTTGGCTCAGCTTTGCCTGCTCTGCAAATAACTATTAATTCTTCTTTTTCCTCAAGACAAATATTTGAAGGATATGACAGGATCTCTCTGTCATATCCTCTGTCTCTCTGTATGATTGTGGGTTAGCACACAAACGATTCATGTATGTCTTAGAATCCTTCCCTAAATTACAAGTAATGGAAGTCTGATGAGCCAATCTTTACCTTAAAACAAGTTGCCCTCAAGGTTGGAATGGGGTGTGCGAGGGAAAAAAGAAAAGCATCACTTTCTTCCACTCCAATATAAAGATTAAAATTAAACTTAAGATTATGAATTAACAGCAAAAAGCATACAGTTGCTTTAGATGAGAGCACAGCCAACATGCACTGCGACTTATCTCAATGAGAAACAGCTGCCAGTCCTATCTGCAGGACACAGGAAAGGCCAAGTTAAGGATCTGAAACTGCGGGAGGAAAAAAGCCTCTCACCCGGGGCTGGCTGGACGTTTATTGTTAGACAACAGTCACCGCACAGACACGTTCACACGCGCCGGCCCTCCCCTAATTCTGTGTGCACGCTCACCCTCCAGGCTGGCTTTGCCACCTGTCATTTCCAGAACGTTTCTCTGCCTGTTTATCTGTCGTTAGAGGTCTGCAGGTTCTGCACAGAATTCTGCAAACTAGGTATTTTTACTACTTGTAGGAATCGTATGTGTGTTCTTGCTTGTCCATGCTTCTCCCTGCAACGTTAACATTATTTTTCCCTTGTTTTCATGACTACTCCTTAAGAACCCAACTGCTTCACTATGCTTCTTTAAAGCCCTGTGAAAACATCCTTCCATTAGAAATCTTCCCATGAAGTTGATCCTGGTTCAGCCACTCAGATGTCCTCACAGATACTGAAGACAGTCACGCAGAAACACTGTCTCGCAGCTATTTTATTCCAGCAAGGGGTGTTGGCACATACCTCATCATAAGAAGACGCAAGAAAATGGAATTCTAAGCACTATGAGGAGCATTTAGTCAAGCTAGTCCATTTATTCAGCCTGCATCAGTTGGATTTTAATTAAGAGAGAAAAAAGAAAAGAGCAACATTAAATACTGGAAATAACAAAGTTCCCTTCATATGGATATAGTTTATGGCGACAAAGGTTAGAAAAGATAAAGTGTTTCCTAGTTGGAAGAACATGCGTCAGGTTTCTTAGAAAAAAAAAATCTCTAGATCAACAGATTCCATTGAAATAAACAGTTTTCATAGAGTAGTACACTTAGAAACCAAACCACATGCCAAAGGGAGAAAGGTACAGCAGGGAACTTACATTTACACACAGGACAAGCAGCACCAAGCACCAGCTGGACATTCACATTTAAACTTCATACCATTAGTGTGGGTGTGCTACTAAACTGGACGGCTCTCAGGTTTTCACAAGGTTGCTTTATTGTGGGTTCTAGCTGGAGTGCTGAACTGTAGACAGCTCTGTTAGTCAGCATGGCAGCTGTCCTACAGCACTGGCTTTGACAGATATCATTTTAATATTGCACATTTCCTTTGGAGACAAGCCTTCATATGAATGGACTGAGTTTTGCTCTTAGCCTCTCCATTCTCGCTGGAAGAAGACCCACCATTTCCTTACTGAGCTCTAGTTCGGTTTCAACGGCACGGACAGCATCTGGATACTTCTCACAATAGTCTACCAGAAATGTGTAATATTCCAATGAGGTCTGCATGTTTTCCAGTTGCTTTTTGCCGTCCGAAGTAATAAGTTTACCGTACAGCCGGGCAATATGGAATTTGGCCACCATGGCAGGGCGAAGAACATCCTCCTCGAGCTCTTCGGGAAACACCTTATCTGGGTTTCTCAAAGAATCCAAGAACAGTTCGTAGTACTTGATTGCTAACTGAGCTAGCGAATTGATCTTTTTAATGGTGTGGGGGTCTAGCTCTTCTAACCTGTTACCAATAGCTACCTTTAAATCCATCATCTCGTAGTAGGTGTCTGCTAGCTCAAACTGCAGCTGCCTGCTGATCAGCAGGTAGTACTGAGGATTCAGGTCTGCACAGAGAGGCTCCAGCATGTCTACTCGACGCTTATGCATCTTGCAGCGCCGCTCGTAGTCTTCCTCAAAGAAAGCAAGCACCTTAAAGAGGGCACTGTGATCCTGAACAATCTCTATGTGGTCGGTAACGTAACCGTCAACCTGAAAGAACTCTTTCGCTTCCTGGACATAGTTCTGACCCACCAGGAAGATTTCTCGGGCTTCTTGGAAATCTAAAGGATAGACACAGCTCACTTTCTCCTCCATGGCTAAGACGGAGTCACATATATCACTCGTCACAAACAGGACAGCTTTCTTCCTGCCGTTCTCTTTTTCATCCTCCTCTTTCTTCCTTTGGGCTTTAAGTTCCAATTGCCTGTCAAGATCCAGCTCTCCTATGTTATCCTGAAATGAGAAAACATATTAATTAAAAATACACATGGGTTACAGAGAAACACTATGCTGTTTTTTTGTTTTGTTTTGTTTTTTAATTACGGGCTAGCTTTCAAATGCCAACTAATCAGCAACAAGACAGAAAATATGACGTGTTGGCATATTAAACGTTACTGCCACTGAAGGCCACGTTGAGTATATTCTCAATTCTGTAAAACCCTAACATTTAAAAACAGACACAGACAATTTAGGCTTTTCTACCCTGGGAGACAACCTAGGCAAAACAATAAGCCAACAAGAGAGCCCAAAGACGCTGCTTCTGCAAACCATTTCAGCACACGCAGAGTGTTACACGCTTGACACGAATGAAAGTCCCAGCACACAGCTCTGAGAGGATGTTCCTACAACCCCTCCAATAAAAAGGGATCTATCAAATCAAACCACAAGGAAATACAGTGGAGAAGAGGGCCATCTATCAAGTTTCTGCACAAGCAGCACTCTGATAGTGCTACAGAACCGATCTCCTATCTAGGTTTATTTTTAAGTGCTACAATCAAGTCAAAAACACCCGTTAGGTTTCCAGTATCTATTGCCTTGTTGACTGATCAGTGGTTTATCATTTGCTACCTATTATGAAACGATCACCGCTACAAACATCAAAATCCATTAAATGTTTTCAAACAACTGCAATTACAGAAGAAATTTTCCGTTACCTCAAGTAATTTCCGAGCACTCTGCAAAAGATTGAGACAATACTTAATCCAGCATCTTGCAATTTCAGCTTTCCTCTGCCGAAGGTCCTGCTGGTCTTGCTCTGTTTCATCTAATAAACGGACATCAACACACACACAAAAAAAAAAAGAAACTTGAGCATTTTAATAATAACCTCAAGTGTTACATGCAAAAAAATGTTACTTATATTTATCAGGATTCATTTTTCCCCATTGTTAGACAGAGGCATGTTCTCCTTGTTAGTTCATGTAATAATGTTGTGAGCTGTCTGGTAAAAGCCCATAGAGATTAAAATGTATGTACTCAAGAAGACAAAATTGAAAAAAAAAAAAAAACAGACCATTATATATGGTTAAAAAAACCTTCAATCTCAAGGATGTTCTACTAGAAAAGATTTGAATTTCCCTCTGTAATAAGAGAAAAGATGATCCTATTTTCTGAGATTCAGCTGCCTGCTGAGTCATTTCTGCTACAGCGTGGAACCTCCTCAGTATGATCAGGGATTTGTCTCTCAACAGGTGCCGCACTTGCTCCCAGAAAAGGGAATAAAGCAGGGGAAAGGGCCTGTGGCTTATCCACCTCCCCACAACATAATGCCTGCTCACCTGTAACTTCTCCCTTTTCCTCTGTGCTGGCCTCCTGCTATAGACCACAGCCATAACTAGCACGGCTGATGTCTCAACATTATGTTTCCAGAAACCAAAAAGAGCCAAGAGAAACGGCTTCGAATCTCCAGGCAGGAGGCGACGAGGCCGCTCTGTGAAGAGGCAACCAGCACTGCCTGGTCGCTAAATAAAAAGCAAGCTTCTGGCTCAGCTTCCCTAGATTCACTTTCAGTTGTGTTTCAGTACTGCCAATCAAGTTATTGAGAATAGTTGCTGCTAAGCTGGAAAGGGACTTTTACTAAATATCCCCATTTTGCACCGAGATTCACATGCCAGAATGAATCCCACTCACATGCTCGGAAGCGACTAACGCCGAGTGTATTAATCTCTGTGACACTTCCAACTTCCTGCGTAGGAATGCCACAGCATCAGTGCACTAAAGAATTTGTATTCTAAACAGCTCCTTTACATCAATACCCAGAATAACAAAGACAGTACCTAAAAGTTCAAAAATAGTCATTAATGAGGTTGCAGTATGCAGCAAGAAGACAATGCAGATACCCTCCAAGTCTAGGGTTTTTGAGAACTGCAGTTTCCCTTCTCCTTTTAAAATGATTCCCAGAAAGTCTGTGTTTCATTTCATTGAATCATCACCCTCCAGCCATTTAGAAGCAAAGATGAAACTGTTTTAAGCACACATGCAAGTGGGTGAATAGACAGATTTCCATTACTGAAAAGCACACTGCTGCAAATTTCAGTTTCTAATATACGTGTTTCTAATATAACGTGTTTAACTAAAGACAAAAACTTTTCTGACGCTCTCTGGAAAGCTCTCTAAAGCATCAGCAAAAAGCACTTGAATTTCTCCTCAAAGACTTTACACATCAAGCTGCAGTAACAGCAGCTCTTAAAAGACACTGCTCTTATCGTTAATAAAAAGGTTTTTAGAAAATTAAAATGGGAATAAGCCCAGGATATAATTAGACCTCACTTTTAAATATAGTGACGTGTCATTCACACACATAACTGAAAATTTTCTTATGCACTTACTGTCTTCAGCAGAAGGAACCTGTCCAGCTTGGCTAAAGATGACGTTGGCTGCTGCTAAGCAGTGTCGGGCCTCCATAAAGCATTGCTGAGAGGAACAGAAAGGGCACTGGTTATCACTGGTACCGAGTGGCACGAGCTCCACGGCTCCCATCGCCCGGAGCTACGTGAACACGAGGGACTCTACAGCATCAGCAGCCTCGGGAGCCCTCCCTGGACACGAGGATAAAAAGAGGTAATTTTTCTTATTTACTACCGAGTAGAGTACGTTCTAAGCAACCATGCCTCTTTCTGGCACAGCCACAATAGCAACCCTTGCTTTTAGCATGAGATATATGCACTGTAAGCGTTTCCATATGCTCTGATCTATGCTGCTGTCACTTCCTGACCCTGCGGGGTAAAGATTTTATCACAGTGTTAGTCAGAACACGATGGACATGCAAGACAGTGTGTTATGAGCCAGATATAGATGCCTTCAGTCACATTTGACAGCGAGTTATATAGGATTTGATCCCACCAATAACTAGATAAGATACAGAAGTTACAAATTCTCTTTGAAATGGGCATTAACAAACATAGGTATTGCAGAAGGCCCTTAGGCATCGGAAAATAATGTCTGGATAAATCTGGAGTATAAAAATCCCTAAAAAAACCCTGAAGCATTTCCTAACACAGTGGATTATTCAGAGTCAATACAGATGTATGAGACAGTTACCGGCAACTGTTATAGGCAACACACAGTGCGCAAAATGTCATCCCTAAATCATCATTATTATTTTAACTTTTACTGTAGGAGAACAATATAATTGCAGTTATAAAGAACGGCTTAAAATTATGCAGGGACAGCCATTTCAAACATCACTTACAAACATCATGTCACATCATCACTGAAACTTTCATTAACTATAGAGCTCATCTTGCGTCTACCGCCCTGTTCTTTTTCCCTGTTGTCATCAAACTCACACGTGAAAGCACAACCACTACATCCACCTCCAAAAAAACAGATGCTTCACAGGAGAAGACAGTTTGTGTTTTTACAGAAGCACGTTACCTTGGAGAGATAATACTGTGACAAGGTAGCAGCATTGAGTGCCCATTCTACCGGGTAGTAGCCACTAAACTCCAGCTGTCGCTTGAGAGTGGTGTGGCAATACTGGGCAGCCTTCTCAATCATCTCCAGGTGCTGGTAGACTTGTGCCAGGTAATATAAAGTGTGGGTATAGGCTTTTTCAAATCTGCAACAACAACAACAACAACCATCTCTTTACATTTCTTAAATATTCCCTAAGCAGCGTGCCTAGGGGTGTTTGGGATAGATATGAAGCCACCTTTTTGATCTTTCTTGGTCTGTGAGTTTTTCTTCTTCGTCCATAAAGTGTTCGCTGGGATCCAAGGGAGGGTTTCCATCCTGTAAGAGAGCACAGGTATACTCAGAGACACTGCTTTCACTCTGTGACATCGTGCTCCCTCTTCTGGCTGCAGACCATTTATCAATCCTCAATTCTTCAAAACTTCACCTAATACCTTGACAGCCATCTGGAACTTACACCCCTAAAGCAAATCAACAAGAAATGAGGATTTAAAGGAAAAGTGGCTCAGTTACATGTGGAATTATAAGGTTTTTCAGCTTGCAGAAGACTCTTGCTTACAAACTTCTAAATTATTAGATGCTGTTTGGACGAGAGAGACTCACTTTGGATTCTACAGACTATCTTGGACAATTAGTGATGTCTCAGGACCCCAAAAGTTCCTGAAAGAGCAGGAATATAAATAGACCAGTAAGATGCCACAAGAAGCCTTGAAATTGGAGTTACCTGCTACAAACAGGAACAACAAAAAGAAGGAAGTGCCATGGAAACCTCGAAGGGCTGTTTGTGAACTTGTTTTTGTGCTCCTGGGGGCTCACAGCAGTTCACCCTGCCTCCGAGCAGGCTGCTCCACTTAAATATAACAAGAGTAACATTCCTGGTTTGGGATAGTGGTCGGAATGGGGTAACTCTGTAACAGTTTACACACTTGTGCTGGAAGATCCAGATTAACCAAGGGAGCACCCATCTCTGGAAGTGAATAAACAAATACCCCTGGCCTGTGCGTGCGACTGACTTACTGCACACCACGTGATGGACCCTGCGTGAGGGACAACAACAACGCAACGGTATCAGTATAACACAAAGTGCATCTTCAAGGGTGAAATATCTGTTTTTACTCGCCTGCGCCTGCCTAGGCTTCCTTTGTGACTGTGCCTATCTGCAGACACCAGTTCCAAGACACCTCAACTGAAGGGGTCTTCCTAAGGTGGCTTTTGCCTTGCACGGTGCACCCTGAGGAACGTCTAATGTGCCTGTCGGCAACACACAGCCCAGCTACTTTGCTGTACCACCCTCTTCCCAACGTAAAAAGCACCAAGAAGGAAAAAACAATTAATTAATTAATTAAAAAGCAGCTCACAAGGCTCCAAGAAATCTGAAATGGGGTTATGATGATGATGATGTGCATATAGCCTAACCAGACAGCAAAGCCCCAGGAGGAACATTCACTAGCCATTACCTAACACCACATACAGGTAACTCTACCAAAAAATAACCATTTCAACTGATTTCAGAGTCAAGAGGCAAATAACCAACAGCATGATTTAATCTACTGAAACACAAAGGTAACAATCAAGCTCAATTTCACAATGGCCAGAGCAAGAGGCAGAATCTCGGCTGCTGAGGAAGCCAGCAGGATAAACACACTCAGAAGGGCACGTATCAGACCTGGACACCCAGAATTAACTCAGGTCTGTAGAGAGCTGTAGTATTTTAGCTGGATGAACTGGTGAAGAAGGTGGAAATAGAGAGACAAGCTTTGCAGCACAATGTGCGTGTTCTAGATCTATGACCTCCGATAACGTTAGGCTACCATGGCTACAAGGAGAGTGCTGCAGTAGGAAACAGAAGATACAACCTGCCCCACGCTGGGTCTTGCTCAGGAGTAACCTGCCCTCCAACCTAAGCGCACGTGGATCCTGAGCTGCGGATTCACAACACAAGGCTCCGAGCTGCGGATTCACAACTCAGGGCTCTGTGCAACCTGTGGGGCTCTCCTGACGCCCCAGGCTACAGCCCTGTTCTCTGAGGACACACGTTTGTTTGCTTTGCTCAGGGACTGGCCCCGAGGCAAGCGAGCCCTCTGCAAAGGGGGCAGAAAAAAGGGGAGGCTTTAAAAGGCAGCCCAACCAGCAGCTCCAGGGGCTGTTCAGTATGCACTAGGCGGGGGATGTTTTGTAAAGCCACGTCTTTGAAATGGGGAGCTGAACTCTTCTGCCTCTCGTGCAATGCTGCACGTCAGTCCTGCAAGTCGGAGCAAGCCCACAGCAAACGCCACGCAGCTGTATTTCTGTTCCCTACGGGAAGCAACGGCTTGACGCTCCGCTGCGTTTACAAGAAAAGGGCACGGACTCTTAATGCGCAGCCACATTCCGCGTGGCTTTGGTTCTGGATGAGCAACTCGGAGCGCTTTCACGGCACCGCAGGGCGGATTCAAGGGGTGGTTTTTGAGCAGCGCTATGCCTCGGGATGCGCGCGTTCCCACGCTGGAATGAGCGGGCGCCGCTTCCCGCGGTACGGGAGCTCGGCAGGCCGCGCGTACCTCCTTCATGTACTGCTGGTAGGCGCTCTCCGCCGCCTCCAGGTGCTCCCGCGCCGCGTGGATCTCGTCGCGCTCGGACCACAGGATGCCCAGGTTGTTCTGCAGACACAGGGCGGGGTGAGGCCCGTTCCCGCTCCCGCTCCCGTCCCCGCTCCCGCTGCGCGCTACCTGCGCCTGGATGTAGAGCGCGACGCAGCGGCGGGAGAGGCGCTGCGGCTGCAGGAGGCGCGTGCAGCGCAGCAGGTGCTCCTCGCCCGCCGACAGCTCCTCCGTGTCCGCGTGGTTCACGCCCAGCTCGTACTCGAGCACGGCGCGCCGCACCGCCTCGCCGCCCTCCGCCGCGCCGCTCAGCAGCTGCTTCACCTCCTCCAGCAGCGCGCGCGCCGCGTACTTGGAGCGGAACGGCTCCGTGGCGGGGTCCTTGCGCGACTCCACGCGGGACAGCGCGCGCGCCGCGCGGAACTTGTCGCGCGCCGCCGCCCACGCCTCCGC
>VZSG01000374.1:646768-683549 GCA_013398315.1 Nothoprocta pentlandii | reverse complement strand
CGGGCGCCATGACGGGCGCCATGACGGGCGCCATGACGGGCACGGCAGGGCGCGGCTCCGAAACCCCCGCCGCCGTTTGGGCCCGCGCCTTTGGACACCGCTGCTACAAGGCCGCAACGCCCACCGGTTCCAGGTCAAAACAGGAGCCTGGCGGCTCCTGGAGCACCAGGCTAACACAGGAGCCCAAGGCCTCGCGCTTCGAGTCAGACCACGGAGAGGGAGGAGGAGGCCCGAGGCCGCCCTGTGGGCTGGAAAGCGGCCCCCGCAGCTGTCCTTCCCTGTCACTGCCCCCCGAGCAGCATCACGGTGCTGTGCCTGCCCCGAGCAGCTTGCAGAGGCGGTGCTGAGGGCCCCCCTCCTGCCACCATGGCAGCTCCGCGGCTGCGCTGACAGGATCCGCCTTGGCAGGGAGGCCCCCGCTCTGCCCAGCACCCCCGAGAGAAGCAGCCGTCCTCCGGAGAGCAGGTGTGCCAACAAGGTGCGTTTTATCCACAAGGGTTCCTTCCAGGAACTGCCCTGCAAAGCAGGCCTCTTGTGCAGCACACACCACAGCTCCAGGTTATTCGTGTGACCCAAAGGACGTGTAGCAGTCCTCACCTTTATTAGAAACAGGGCCACAAACAGTACCGAAAGGTGAGAGCAACAGGGATACACACAACGCAATAGCACAGGCAAAACTTCTAACCAACAGCTTTGATTGCAGGGGCAGTCTCACACGTGAGACCAAGAGCGTTTCCAGTGCCTCTGAATTACTATTTATGCTTACAAAATTTTGCAGGAAGCTTTGTCTCCTTTTGAGTCCCTCTAAAATAGCAGAATTATTAGATGTCAGACTCAGTGTTCTAGACATAAACAGAGTTGGCTTTAGCCCCTAGCATCACGGGCATGGTAAGTACCTACAATCAAAATATCCTCTTGAATTTGTTTGCTAGAAAGTGTCCAGAAGAGTTCAGGCATCCACGTTGAAGGTAATAAACTGAAATGGGTGCTAAAAGGTTGCACAGTCAGAAGCTCTGCCCCCCATGCAAGCAAAAAGGGCCCAGTATTTCTATCAATACTGTAGTGCATGATCCACTCCTTCCTATACTAATTTCCCAAGATAATAATACATCTCTGATGGGAACTCAAGTAGCCTAATTACATCTTAGGTTTGGTTCTTGAGACTATATGATGCTATTATAACGAAAATGTATATTTTCTCCCTCACAACATTAATGTATTTTTTGCCAGTTTTTATGAGTATTTCCTACTTCAGATTAGGTTAACAGTTTTGCAGTTTCTATATAGGCTATCATTTAAAATACTGTTTCATACTAGCATGTTTTTTTCCCCACGGAGTGAGTTTTCCGAAGCTTAAACAAGACTACACAGTTACAGGCAGCATATGCCATACTAAAGGCACTTACACACAGTGTGTGCCATACTAAAGGAGGCAGAAGCCACTCATCCAGGTGACATACACACCCTGCTGCCAGCTATGAGCAAGACAGACAGTGCCTTATCATTGTAATTATGACTGAAAAGCTTTATAAAGGGTTTTTTATTTTTGGCTTGCAAGGGCAGAAAAGGTGACGATACCTGTAGTGTGACAGGGCACCATCAGGGCAAGTTAAACCTCCCTTTTACCAGGACCACGTTTAATTTGGCTATCACTGTGCTTCCTAACAAAGTGGCTGCACTTCGGCATCTCCATCTGAAACGTGCAGCTCATAAAACTCCCTTGCTTCATGAAGAAGGATCCAAACAGTAGCAGTTATGGGGAACATTCATGTTAAAAGATGTGCTAAGAATGTGCAGTTTGAAGTTGTCTGGTTCATAATACAGAAGTTTTTAAACATCACAGTTTTGTTGTTGGGGAGAGCGATTTATAATTTACAGCAGCAGATGCCTAAAAATGAGGTTGTGGCTTAGAAAATAAAACATCTAGCGTTGTCCCATAGGCTTCTTACCTTGGGGAGTCAATGCCGCTGTCTCCGGTAATGCTGTAATTTTCTGTTCCTTCCGAGTGATTCTGCCCTGCAATCACAGCACAAGCACTATTAAGACAGAGACCGATTTTCACCACGGAGTTTCTCCTTTCTTTGGCCTGCAGGCCCAGGGCAGAGCACTCCAGCTCTTCTCCCATCTCGCAGCTGCAGCTCTGCAAAGCGCCAGTGCCAGGAGCCTTGCAGAAGTCTGTAACAGCTGAAGCCTTCACACGTGCACGGAGACCAGTTTCCTCTTCCCTTGTGTGCCTCGTCGGAAGCACTGGGCTGCAGGGACAACTTTTAGTGATACCTGTTTCCTCGTGCGCTTTTGGGCCATCTCTTGGTTCAGCAAGACTAGAACATTCCTCGTATTCGTGCTCTCGGGAGTCACATTGGTTTACAGCGGGGCAGTGCTGGGCTGGGTGAACATTAACCATCACGTTTTCCACACACATAGGTGTCTTTTGTGCCTTTTGCACAGCCCTACGGCAGCCCTTTGCACCCGAAAAAGCACAGCCAGGGTGCAAGTGCCCAGCTTCACCGCGCTCAAAATTGTCACCCACACACAGGGAGGCACACGTGTTGCCATCATGAGCTTTTTGGTGCACCAGGTGGCAGTCATGGGCAAGTCCCTCACCTCCCAGCTTCACTGAACCAGACCAGTTCCTACAGTCGGATTCAGATACAAATTCCTTCCTTTTATCAGCCTTTTGTCTGTATTTCGCACCGTTTTCGTGTAGCAGGTTAGCACTGGTTGTATAATTTGAAAGGCTGACATTTTGAAACGTGTTTGATGTTTGATCTAGCAATTTACATGCAGAGTGAGCTTTGTACTTGGAGTGCTCATCTTTTGCATTTAAAGAGTATTTTGCATCTCCTTTGCACACTACATCGTCTTCAGTGTAACGACGAGGGGATTTTTGAGCAGCCACGGGCTTTTTTGGGGCTGTTTGTCTGCAGATGCTGCCTTCAGAAATCCTGCTCTCCATAAAGTATTTACATTTGTCATCTGTTTGGAAAGTGCTGCCTTGCAGATAACTAACTTCTTCGCTTAAACTGTCTTTGCTCAGTTGGAGAGAAGACCTATTAACATGGAGCGATTTATTTGGCTTGGCTTTGTCAGCCTGCTTTTCAGCAACCAGTTGTTCAGCTTCACATCCAAAGATTTTTGAGGAATCCAGAGACCTCCTTTGTTGCTTTCGAGCCCTGCGCTTGGGCTGACTCTTAGTCTGACCTTTGTTCCCCTTCACGTTCAAGTCATGTCTCCACAACAGACCCTGAAACGGGTTCTTAATTTGCTTTTTATACATGCCCTGGGAGTCCGCAGCTGTGTCAAACAGCTTTGGGTTTGCATCATGCAGTGACAGATGCTCCTCTGGTTTCTCACTGGGCGATGTTACCGCTTGTATTTGAGATTTCCTCTTGCTTCTGCTAACTGGTTTCTCCTTGTTTGGTTTGCTTTTCCTGCCATGCCCTGCTGCTTTACTTTGTGCCTTCTGCGCAGGCTCCTTTGCGAGATGGTTTTGCCCGAGTGCTAACGGTTCAGCCGAGGTCCCTTTGCTAAAGCACGTTTTCTGCTCCTCCAGCCTCTGCATCCGTACCGTGTGTTTAGTCAGATTCTCAACTGTTAGCATGGGGTTGATGCGCTTGATGATTTCATGCTCGATATCACGTGGAATATTATCCAGGTCATCTTCGTCCCTCACTGGCCACTCCTTGGGAGGAAACTGGGCCGAGAAGGTGGAATACTCTTTCCTGCTTTTTTTCCTCCAAAAAAGGTCAAAGCCAAACCTTTTACATTTCAGTTTTTCTTTTGCTGATACCAGGAGTTTGATGGTGTCCCAGGAACGGGTTTCACCACACGCTGACACCATTTCATCTTGAATTGAAGGCTTCAATTCCTTGCAGCCTTTCTTACCTCCCCCATGAAGTTCAGACCTCCGAAACTGCTGATGTCTTTGTTCATGGAGCATATTCCTGTCAGGAAAACAACGGCAGGATCTGTAGCGGGATAGTGTGGGAATGTTTTCCTTGGTTAGGTCTGCACAGCGCTCTATGGTGACAAGGTAAGTGATGGAGGGTGATGAGCAGCAACTGTCCTGCAGTGGGCCCCTTTTTGTGGCTTCGGTGGCGTTGTGGCTGATGAAGTAGGTGCGAGGGGTGACCATGAAGTAGCCCTCTCCCGTGTGATAGATCTTCCTGTCTTTAATTAGAGTGCCGAGGGTGTGATACACAGTTTCGTGGGAGGGAACAGCAATGCCTGCAACAAGGATACGGATATTTAAAATCAGAAGTAAGATTTCAGATACAATGGGAGCTGGCCAAAGAGTTATCTAGAACTAGACATGAAATAGCCAGTGAATTCAGTTTGTAGGATTCAGGGGAAAAAAAAAGCTGGAAACCGACATACCAGCTGAAGCTTTGGGTAGGAAAAGCTGGATTTCAACCTGAAAGTGTCTGACGTCACAGGGAAACTGCAGGATTTTTTTAAATCCATCTTCAGCATGCTGAGCTTCCAGAGCCAGTGCCCTGGGGCTCCCTGGACCGTGTGTGGGACGCGGGCCAGCCAGGCGAGGGCAGCACGGAAACACCCTGCTGCAGTCTGGCCAGTGCCTTGCACGCCATCAGCATCACCTTTGCTTCCCTTGGGGCCATTCCTCACTGAGGACACAAGGACACCCCCAGGGTAAAAGCCAAAACAAGCTGCATTTCTGAATTTCATATTCATGGGAGAGACCTCCTACCAGCAAACGACCTAAACAATGCGCCGTCCAAAACCTTTCTCTCGGGGCAGGTTATTTAACAACAGCTTTTGTGGCTCTCTCTGCACCCTCTGGAAGAGCTTTGTCAGATGGCAGTTGCTACCACCTTGGCCTTGCTGTGAGCAGTATCAGCTGCTGGTTTCCCTCAGGTCCCACACTCCAGAGTCATTAATCTGGTGACGTCCGACCTGCTGCCCACAGCTTGTGCTGATCTACTGCCCAGGAGAGGGAGAGCTTTCAGCAAGGTGAAACCTAGCAAGAAAACCATTCTGTGCTTACAGGAGGGAACAAAGAACAGGACTTGGCCTGGCAGGTCAGCCTGTAGGACTGTAAAGAATCAAAAGAAGAGGCTCAGCATCAAACCAGGCAGATGAGGCAGAATGAGCTGTCAGACGTCCCACAGGCACGGAAATATTCCAGATCTCCGGGAAATTGAACGTTTTATCAGACGGAGAGTGCAGCATTTCAGAGAAACGGCTGCTCCCTCATCAGAAGAGAAGGGCTGAAGCTTATTTTGTCTTTTGGAGAGGAAGGGGCTTGAATTTGACTAACAAAGCTGAATTTGAGGCCTGTTGTATTTGTGATCGCAGGCACCAAATGTAGCCTCTGTGTTGCTCTTTTTGGAGAAGGACTCCAAGATGTAGTGAACAGACCCCTACTGTATTTTATGCCGTTTATCTGGTGCCGTATTTTATGCTTTTATCTGGTATGTACCTCATCTATGCTTTCCCATAGGAAAAGGCTCAGCATGCTTCCCTACTCAGCTCTCTCTTTTGCAAAGAAAATCTTTAAAATTACTCTATTCAAAACAAGGCTATCAGTGCTCACATGTTCATGAGAATTATGTGCATATTAATACACTTCCCCAGTTGCTGCCTAATTTATCTTGTTCCATATAGCTAGTTTTGCTCCTAAACAGCCATTGATGATGACTTGTGCAACATCAGGAACACGAGCACGATAACACAGTGCCTTCTGAGAAGAGGGGGAATAGGTTCAGCACCTGGATAGCTTTTCACGAGTTGCTCTGTCAGTGTTTCCTGCGTAGCCTTCACGTGATTCGCGTTCATCTCCGATACGGTGCAGCAAAGAGCTTCAGCCAGGGGGACAAACTGTGACTGGGGGAGAGGATTCATGAGAACGTCACCTACAGCCCAGAACGGGAAAGAAAAGGAGGTGGTTTGCATGGAATAGTGACCTTTTTTTTTTTTTTTCTGTTATACATCATAGATTTCCCTGGAGGCATTTGTGTTGCCTCAGAACAAACACCTTTCCCTCAACTAGTTTTCTTTGTGAACTTGCTCGGATAGAAATAATTCTCAAAGAGTGAAAGTGTCTCTAAACAGAGCTGGCCTAATATTCTGACATTCACAAGAAGCAGGAGTGCTTCAATAGTTTGGTTTATTTGGGTTTAAATCCCAGCTTAACTCACCATTTGGCTTAAAAAAACAAAGAGTTGAGGGAGAAAATTATATTTGATGACTGCTGGCTTTTTAGATGACTATTTACATACGAAACAATGCGGAATATGCATTTCTGTGAGTAGCTGTTGAAACGAATAAACAGCCAATGATCTAAGTACAGAAAGTTTTCAGAGTCGGAACATAGGAGGGAAGAGACCAGCAAAAGCCTCCGTCCTTCGTAACACCACGATTTCAGTAAAAATGGTATAAGTGCTATTCATAGACAGACCTCTAAAACTTGGGATTTTCTACTAGGCTGGACAGAAGGCAAAGACCTGGCTTTTAATTGGCCTCCCACCTGGTTACTTCATGAAAAAAAGAATGAAAGAATGGCAAAGAGTGGAGTAGAATTATCAGAAATTTTCCCACATGGAAGCAGCAATGCATAAAATACTCCTCCCAGGTGCAGGATCCATAGCAAGCTTTCCCTTTTTTCCAGGGGAAAGGGCCATTGGCATTCGGGAATAACTCCTGGGAAGAGTTTGCTGCCGGAGGTCTCTGCTGCAGGCACACTGGTTTTGCAGATCAGGAGTGCCTGAGTACACTAGTGCTCTGCGAGATGCAAAAATCAGACCATTGGAAACATTTATAGGTGGTCAGGGGAATATGTAAAAGCTCCATCTCTGAGACCTGCAGAGACAGTGACCATAAGGGCTGGTGCAGGTTCTGTCTTGTGGGCCTGATACCCCAGAAGCTGTGGGAGCAGAGGGACCCCCTTCATGCTCAAAATTCCCAATTAATATTTGTTCCGTAACAGCTCAGCAGCAGGTTGTACAGGAGCCCCACTCTCCTGTTCCACACAAACTTCCATGGTTTCCACCCAGGACTTGCTGCCGCTCTCGAAATCGTGTTTACCAGCTCCACCCCAGGCACCTTGCCAGCACTCAGACATTCCTGACCTCCTGTTTGGTTCTCCAGCCTATTCAAACTCTGCTCAGGACCTGGGTACCTGAAACCAAAGAATACCCCCTTTGGAGCACGTATCAAGTCACAGTGTGGGAAAATCATCTGCAGTACAGGCATCGGGTAAAAACATATATATCAGCAAGCAGAAGAGCCTCCAAATATTCCTACCAACACAAAGCGGTTTCTTGTTCCGACTCTGTAACTTGAGCTGTACTGGTTTTCACTAGAAGCTTCAATGGCTAAAGGATTTTTGCTTCTTCTGGCTCTAAGAAAAATCACATATAAAGCAAGTTTTATCTGGGTAACAAATAGGCTAATTCTGGGGAAGTTAGAGAGGACTTTTATTCACTAGAGCTCAGTTTAGTCATTAAAGGTTGGAGTCCTTCACAAAACAAGAATTCAGTTCAAAACAATAATTCCTTTATAAAATAACAATACAGGGCTAACAATAAGTAATTAATTCCCAAACCAAAAGAGATACAGATCAGCAATAATCCCCATTAGATGCCTGCTTACATCTGTTGCTTGAGACGGAATAGACGCAACAACTCAAAAAAGAAACGCAACTTTTCTGTTTTGTAGCTAAAAGGATCTAAACTAAACATGCCCAAGATCCCACAGATCCTGTGCCTTTTGCATTAGAGCCCGAGTACTTTTTTTTTTTTTTTTTTTTTTTTTTTTTTTTTTTTTTTTTTTTTTTTTTTTTTTTTTTTTTTTTTTTTTTTTTTTTTTTTTGTAGAAATGCACCAGGAAAGCTGTGAGCCAGGACAGCTTGCTTACAAAATTTTCAGTGATAGGTATATGATAGAGGAAAATCCATGCTGGCATAAACACAGCGCACCAGATGCTGGTTTGAGAAGCAACCTTTTACGGAAGCAAAAGAGTTCGGTTTCACTGAGGCAGTGAAATCCTGCAATAATGGTTACCTGCTGCTCAAACAAACAATACAGTAGGCAATACCTTCCTGTTGCTTGATTATATTGTACCATTCCCAAAGAAACAGACACTTACCGGGAAAGGAGGAGGTCCCAGCGTAGCTACAAGGAGCCTAGCGCGCTGCTTCCCCGGCCGAGGACAAGCGGAGACACCGACTCCTGCGGCTGCCCGCGGGTGCTGCCGGGGGCATCCCACGCCAGCGCCTTGCCCTGTGCTGCAGGATTCCCGGGAAACGCGTTGTCACTCAAGGGACAGTCGCAAAAAGGCAAGACAATACGAAGCTACAGTCACAGGAGCGAGGTGCGCCTGTGATCCTGCCTCCTCTCCCCTCAAAGGGCCAAAATTCACTTTGTTTGAAGAAACAAAGCTTTAAATAAAGCTTTCGCTGGCCGGGTTTATTTCAGTTATTGAAATAAATCCTCTTTCAGCTTTAAAAGCACACTGGATGTGCTAAATAAGCACCAAGTACAATCTTTCCTCACCCAGAAAGCTGCTTCAGCACAAATTGGGCTGCGTGAGGAGATGTCGTGCGCTGCTAACATCGATGGACGATGAAGCACATGAGGAAAAAAGGGTCTAGGCTGTAGATCATTCCCCAGCGTTTTACACCGTTCTCACTGCTGTGGGCAGCTCGCTGGCCTTTGCCTGTTGAGCTCGGCTGTTTCTTAGCAATAAAAAGCACCATGCGAGTCACATGAATGATACAGAATAATAGTAGCTATTTACTTTAGTTCTCCCGGGAGATTTTTTTTCTCTTTATAAAACATACTAAGGAATTGGCAGAAATTAGCTCTGGAGAGAAGTTGCTTTGGCAATGCAGGCACTGGGATGAGTTTGGACACAAGTTGAAACTGGCCTTGAAGTGAAATCTCCAGTTCTGGAAACATCTGAATAACTATAGGGGAAGCACTTTAAATAATAATAAACTAATGCTGTTTATTTGCCTGACAGCAAACTGACTTTCACAGACTGCAGCCTTATCTCCCTGCCAGCAGAGACTGATAAAAATGAATGAGCCTGGTTAAGTGCCCTCATCCCAAGTGAGCATTAAGACATTAGGACATGGGCCATTCGGGGTTCAAGATGCAAGAATTTGGAGGACAGAAGAGCACAGGTTGGCTTGAAAAAAGATCACATCTTTGCAGCTTTTGCAGATCGCATCTTTGATGCAGCTCAAGCTGAGCAGATGGAGAGAATTCCATTAGGATTTTTAACAACATTGCAGGACCTTGTACATCCCTGGAGTGATTTGCTGTTTGAATATGGCAGTTCGGGTTAGTGCTCTCAATAATAATACAGGATTAATAGCTCATTAATAACTTGACAAGGAAAGACATGGGACTGTTCAGAGATACAGCCTTGTCAGAGGTCAGTGCTACGTGCTCCACACCAGTTAAAATCTTGGGCTAAACATTGTGAAATAACCTGTGTTTTACATAGGCATCACTGAGGATTAAAATAAGCACGTGATAGCAAGGTAGAATTACAGTTGTCCTCCAAGGAGCCATCTTCACCTATCTTAATGAAAAAATGTATAAGAATGAGACTGTTAAAAATGCAATTAAAGTGTCCCTCATCTCCTGGCAGCCTATGCACGGCACTGCAAAATAAAGCACCATTTTAGGTTATCCAGTATTTTCTTCGAGCCTGAAAAAATAAAATGGAAGTGGCCCAGTATGAAGCACAACTACATACTGAGAATTACACTTCACACGAAGCAGCAGCAGGCCAGCACCAAGCTATTCTGCTGTGGTTTGCAAAGCACCGTCCCTGCTTGCGAGGCAGGGTGAAGGACAGAAAGAAAATCAGGCTGCCCTAAAAGCTCAGCGGTTTTGAACTTCAAGTTTGAAGTCTGCTTCGAAAAGGCCACGTCTCTCATCTTCAGCAGCATCTGGAAGGGGGAAGAACCAGAGGAGGTGCCCAGAGATCCTGCACTGCAGGCTCGGGATTCCTGCAAATGCCTTTAAAGCAGGAGCAGAGAGATCTTGGTTTTCCTTCGGTCTCTCCTACTGGAGGGGAGCCACAAAAGGGGAATCAGGCAGACCGGGCACATGGAGGTGCTGCTGTCAGGGAGCAAAGGCAGGTTGGGACAACACGTACAGGAGAGCAGCCTGCCCTGCACAGGGTTAAAATTGTGCCAAGCAGCTCTGCTAAGCACAGGAGATTGTCCTGCAGGGGGACATTAGCATTTCCATAGGGGCAGGGTGGTAAATAAATCCCGAAGAAAGGTTGGAACTGCCCCTACTTAACCGGAGGAGGGAGGTTTGAATTGCTGCCATTCTAACATAAAGCTTGTGCACAGCCCACTATGGCTATGCAAGCAGAGCTGGGCAGAGAGGCACCGGGATAAATACAGCAAGAGTGCAGGAATTCTCACCTTAGAAGGTTTGAAACAAGGTGTAACTTTTGCTACCTGTTCAATACAGTTCCGTAAAATGAACATCTGTCTCTCACCCTTGGGCAGGGAGAGGTACTGAGCAGTACCCTCCAAACACTGGAGCCACCTGCTAACCTTCAGGAATCAAACTAAAAAGCCATAGGTCTCTGTGAGTAACAGCAGCTGTCCAGAGGTCAAGCAGCTGCTGGTCTTCACTGCAGCGTCTTCTGCTCAGTCCTGTGATGGGCACCGCTGGTTTCCCTGCTCACCTCCATGGTTTCAATAAAAGCCGACCCCCAGCAACCGCGAGCGACAAGGGCTTTGCTGACCCAAACTGAACCGAACCGAGTGAGAAAAGCAAGCCCACAAGGTGCGTGCTGCTCCCACGGCCACGTCTGTGTTGGAGCAAAGTACCCTGCCCCGGGGCAGCCCCACGGCGCCTCGCTGCCCCTCTTACCTCCGCTGCCGAGGGCGCTTCCCACAGAGGTCCCTGGCTCCGGTCCGCGCGCTCCTAGCGCAGCCTCCAACCGCCTATACACACGGTTCCTCCTCTGCAATGCCCCTTCTCCCCAGCCGTGGCCCCAGGACTGCGCAATAAACACCGGATCTGCGGGATGCTCCATGTGTGCCCCCTTCTAAAGAGAAGGGAACCATCCAACACTGATTCTCCCCTCAAAACACCTTGAGCACTGCACGTCCAAAGCCCCCCAGAAGAGTTTTTTCATGGCTATTTGCTCCAAAAGACCACGGCAGCTCTTCAGTATCTGCTAGGATGGAACATCCTCGCGGGAAGGGACTTTTCAAGGAGCCACACGGATCATCAGCAGAGACCCTCACTGCACCAGCGGTCATTTCTAGCAACAGTATTTCTAAATAGGACAAAATAAGCCGTGGGATGCTAGTCTCAGGAGCATTCACAAAAACTGCAGTTCAATGTGCACTGTAAATGGTCTCAGCCTAACCGTGACGTACTACATGAATGTCTAAAGGGAAAAAAAGTTTAACATCCTAACACTAAAATACGTGGCAACACGCAACAAAAATCTGCTTGTCACCACTGTTCTGCTCTGTAATTTTAGGAGGAACAAAGAGAACTGGGAGTTCGCTTGGGAATGAGACCCACTGGGCTAAATACAGCAGTTTGCAGGAATTCTGACCTGCACCTGAAAACACACCAGCTGTGTGTGCCACACGGAATATACTCAACCTGTACCCTCATACTCACACCAGCTACAGTTCCTCTGGTAGAGGGCAACAATTTAAAAAGGGAAAAAAAAAAAAAAAAGTGAGTTACAAGGTATCAGAGACAGCAGAGTATCACAAGTTTCTAATACAAACCCATTATCCATATCCAAAAAGGCAAAAACAGTTAAAATGCAGCAAAATATGACTTCAGGCAGTAATCTCATGTACTCAAAAAGCAAAAAAACTTATGTTCTTGTGTCGTGATTACCTCCGGTATACACTGGATAAGTTTTTTTTTTTAAAAAAAAGGGAAAAGTTTTTGCTTAAAATAATTATTTTGGTATTATTTTTTTCTGTGCTCTTACTGCTTTCCAGTGCAACCCTTCTAGCGAAGTACAAAACACTGGCACATAAACAGGCTTGCTGGGGAGACGGGAGCTTGGAGAGCGGAGCAGAGCTGTTGATTTATGCCGGTTGTATTGGTGCAGTGCAGGGGAACGGACAGGTCCCAGTGCAGTTTCTCTTTGTGCTCTTCCCAGGGCGTATTAGCATCAACAGATTGACCGCCCTACCCAGGCGTTTCCCAATATATCACATGCCCTAAGAGACTGAATTGCTCAAAAAAAAAAAAATTACTTATATTTAAATATATGTAAACTGCACTGAACAAATGCACCCAAGGTAAGGACCTGACAGAGAGGCTATTTCATTACCACAGCAAGCAAAAAGTTTCACCTTTGAGCCTATTTCATTGCACCGTATCTTGCATGTGGATTTATCCTATGGAGCATTTACCTTCCTGTCCTTTTGCATTATGTCCATTATTCTGAGTAGGATTTCAGAGATTCCTCCTAAGATTTCAGAGTTTTCAACACTCAGGGTTTTACAACAGGGGGGAAAAAAAACCCTCCTGGATTCACCTCTTCCCCCAGAGCATCCTGGATGTCTCCAACTTTTTAACATTACAGGTTAAATGGAGTAAGATCAGACCGAGGCTCATGACCAGCCACCAATACCTGATGAAAGACCTGGAAACAGAGCCCACAGGCAGGGCAGAGGAGACGTGAAAGATGCATGAAACAGGAGACAACTCTGCTCAGAAATGGAGCTTGGCAGCCGCTGGCTTCTCCGGGCCTCCATCAGTGGCACTCTCAGATGCTGCTAAGAAGTACTTAGACTTGGGAACAGCACTAAGAAGCTTTAGCTAATGACCAGCAGTAGTAACGTGTACACTTTTGCATCCGGGAATTTGTCTGGCATTAAAACAATTTTTTTCTGTGTGTGTGTGTGTGTGTGTGTGTGTGTGTGTGTTCACATGCACTGCTGAAGACTCCTCAAAGTTTTTCCACACTCTCAATCCTTAAGTCAAGGGTGCTCGGGGTTGGCAATGCGACACACTCTATTGGTACACAACTTTGCAAATGGAAGGGTGAAAAAAATACACAATTTCATTGCAAAAGATCATTCTAAAATCAGTTAACACCACAAGGGCCCCGTGATCGTAACGCCATTTACGAGATCAATTACCATCCTCCCTCAGTCATTGTATTTTCTGAGACATCTCAGATCATGAAGCATGCGTTTGCTGTGTACTCACATGCAGTAATTAGCGCTTTTATACTTAATTCCTAGTCTGATGTGAACAGTTGGAGTGTTAGACAGTGATTCCTTTGAGATGAAGATAACTCTATGCATGTAATTTCAATGAAAAAAATATTTCAGTTGTCTGGCTCCAAAAGAGCCAAGAAAGGTAAGTGATAAAAGCACCAGCTTAAGACTTTTTTGGAACGTAAATTCAGGCATTTTAATGTATTTCTTAGTCAAGCTACATGAGTTTCCATGTAGGTTATTCATACATATTATGGCACTCAGACTCTCCTAACAGGTATTTAGTTACCCAGGGTATCTAGCTTTAAAAGAAGTTTACTAAAACTATTACTCTAAGAAAACACTTCTGCCCCAACCTTGAAAAACCCCATCATTTTCCTCAAAGTTTGCACCAAAACACAGTTACCCCCACACTTGACATTACTTCAAAAGCCGCCCTCGACACCTCGAGTCCAGAACGAGTGCCTGGTGAGCAGGACAGAAGGAAGAAATTGCAATACCCACGTGCAACACAACAAATCGTGTCCCGCTCCTCAGCCATCAGGATACACAAGGTTAATACCTGGGGAGCTGTTCTTTCCTTGGACTAAAGCCTTGGAAGTAATTACACATGCTAGCTAGGAAAGAAGTCAAATTTAATTCAAGGAGGCTTACAATGGTGGTGTTCTCCCCACGTAAGGCAATGTTCTGACATCTACTGGCCTGGTACCCAACCATACATTTTAATACACAGCATTTGTTATTAAAAAGGAGCATATATATTAATCCAAAGATAAGAACAATTAAAGGAACACAAATGACATACATTTAAAACAGGCCCATATATCTTCATATAAATCTCAAAGCCCTACCAGGGTTTTGGTAGGTTTCTATTGCTTTCTCAACTCGTCTGAACTACTGTATATCATGAGGCTTTAATACAAGCAGCTTTGGGGGGAAAAAAACAAAAAAAAAAAGGTATATTAGAGAAAAGAAAGTTGTGACAAGTAAAAAAAAATGCAAGAAGTATTTTTAAAAAAATCTTTACTTGCAAAATTAAGCAGCATGCTATTTTATGATTTCTATTTGAATTTAAAAAGACTAGACTGAAATAAAAATAAAACCTAAAAATGGCAATTCTATAAATAATGAAAAAATCTGATTTCACTAGCCTTTAACGAAAAGACATTTGGTAATTAAATACTTGCTACTGTTTGTTACGTTGATGAACTTTATTAGGGTTAAAACTATAACAAAGTTCATCCTAAAACATTTTGCAATGCAAAATTATTTTCACTCAAGGAGTGTCTCAAATTGAATGCTAAGAATTACAAGCAATCTTCAGAAGCAGACACTCACATTCGTAAAACTTTATACATCTTTTGGAACTAAGATATTTATACTACTAAAATCAAACATGCATCACTTCCCATACATTCCGGTATCATGATTTATATTACATTATGTAACACCTTTCTTCTGAACAGCAGCAGTTTTATCATACGTTTGCTCCGTTTTCTTTGGATTTCTGATCTTTATCTTCGCTCTTCACAACATCCTTTAAAGAAAGGAACAAAAAACATGATAAAGTTCCCAAAAGGAGATTTCTTAGTCTTGTACTGCTACACGCTTCCGAAACTGCATTTACTTTTAATACCAAGTCAGCTGTCTTGCACAGTTCAGTCAGCTGTCTTGCACAGTTCAGTCATTCATATTTGCAGCGTATCCCTAAAACACTAATGGGGTATAAAATTAAATGCAACTTGTGACCTTGTAAAAACCACCCACAGAGTTTCATTTTTTATTCCCTTACAGGTATTGAGAGAGGGAGGGGGGGAAAAAAAAAGTCTTCCTGCAAAATCCATCGCATTGGAATGATATATAACAGAGCTAACATGAGAGGCACTTAACACTGGTTAACCCTGTCTGAAGACACTGACAATTTTCACCCCCAAATACCACCGAAGGCTGTTTTTCTCAGTTAAGGCCCTGGGAATAGAGGGCCATGCAGCACTTGACAAAAACTACATAAAAACTAACACGAGTCAGGAACTTCTGTTGTGTTTTGCATATGTATTTATAATTGGCATCTCATTTAGCATCTTGTACAATATATTATTGTCCTGAATTCATGTAGAATTTTTTCATTCTGAAGTATTTCTTTTTGGCTTTAGTTCAAAAAAAGTTTACATACCATAAGCAATGATAGAATTTTAAAAAAATCTAACCTGTTTGAGAACACTCTGTATTTCATCCATAACAGTAGCTAAACTTTTGATTGTCTTATTCAGCTGACTCTCAAACTGCAGATTTTTATCATCCGAGACCTTTAGGTTCTCCTGCAGTTGGCCAAGATCCTTTTTGACGTCTTTGAGTTCCGTAGACAGACTTTTGTTCGAGTTCTCCAGCTGCAGAATAGTCTTTTCATCCTCATCTAAGATGAGAGGCAGAGTCACTTCCGAGGCCACGCGCTCTGAATCTTAACATTTCACTTCACACCAAAACTGCTAAGTAAATGAAGGACTGCATTGTGTTACTATCTGATAATAAGCAATTTTGATATTCAACTTGACTGGAAAAATGATTTCTTTCTATGCAACAACAGTACTGCAACTGTTGCTGGTACACAAGTTCCGGGGGCTTGGGAAATAGAGAACACATCATGTCTAAGTGCAAATATCTAAGAGCACAATTCCTCAGATGCGTTAACCTGCCCCAGAAATCCTAGCATGTGGCATCCAGACCAGCACTGCCTCCAAAGCAGAGTCCCACCTGTTTTCTCTTCTAGCAGCTGCAGCTTTTGTTCTATCTCTGCCCGCACTCGTTCGCTTTTCTCCAGCTTCTGCAAAAGGCTCCCAACATCCACCATGGCTCCGTTGTACACTATGAGGCCAACGTTTTCCTCCACAGCTTTTGCTTCCTGCTTTACTGCAGGCGATGGCAACAGTAACCTGTTTCCTACAATTGAGAAAAAGAGTATTAAGAAATAATCGTTAAGTCATTTTTCAGTTGCCTGCACTTCTAAGGAGCAACCTTAAGAACATCCTGCACTAGTTTAAAACAATACCCTATATTAATTCAGACTCATACTTCTAACATTACAGAATTAAGATCCGAACATACGTAGATTTACACGTGCATGAAAGAAATATATTCCTGTTTGGCTTATCCCTCATGTCCTCTTCGTCTCTCTCCCTCCTTCCCTGATACTCTTCCATGACATTCTTCTGTTCTCCTTTTTTGCAGCAATTGCCTCCCAAGAACCAAGCTCCTTTCTACAGCCCGTAGGACGTGCCCTGATCTGCATCACTGCAAAGGTACTGTGAGAACATGCAATATTGTTCATGAACATTCAGCATTAACCTCTGTCCTCCTTCCTGATCCAAACAAATATTCTAAGAATCCATGCTAAAAACGTAACCCAGGACCTCCTGGAAGTCACAATTACCATAATTAACTGCTCCAAGTTTGCTTTTCTAAAAGAGCAGGTTCTCTGCAGACATCTCAGAACTCTCATATCTTACCTAACATATCATCCTGTAGCTCCTCAGACTCCTCCTGATTTTCTTCATCTTTAGAAGTATCTGTTAGTCTTCTGTAAAAGCAGGATTCTCTAAGCACTACTTTATTAAGCAGCTTTTTGACCTAAAACAGAGCCATGAAAAGCAATACTGAGTTTTTCATGCAGTGTAACGGGTGCTAGTGGACAAGAGTCAGCACGCTGCCTAAATAAGTATGTTCTACTTTAAAATCCTACTTTAAGAAATCGCAAAGCTTTTTAACATCTTGAGCTTGAAAATAAGAAATGGAGAGACTTCTCAGACATATTAAAAAGCTACATATTCAACACAGGCTTATTAAGAGCGGCAAACTGTATCTTTTCAACTGAAAACAATTTACAAAAGACTGGAGTGTCTTTGAAACTAGAAAGTAGAATACCCAGAAATTAGAAATAAAACACATAGGCAACAAGTTTCAGAGCTGCTTTCCACCCACCCCCTGCCAGCACTGCTGTAGTGCTGTCCAAGGCATTTCTATGGCTAGACCAAACCTGAGCACGTGATAGGTGCAGCCCCAGGGTGTAGAGAATCTCCTCCATGTCCTTTTCCAGGAGGTATCCACAGTGACTTTGATCAAAATAAACAAAAGCCATCAGGAGATCTCTGTTAACAGTCACCATCTGCGTCTTGTCTTTCTCCTACAAGAGATTGGTTGTGTGCAAGTTACAATACCCGTTTCCCAGCGGCTGCTATAAGCAAGCAAACATTTAAGTTATCAAAGAAGCTTTCCTTGCTTCCCTTTATCGTTTCTTTCTGTTGGGTATTTAATATAGCTAGTTATTTATCTCCTGGGCTCAAACATAATATAAGCAACTTACTTAGGACAAAAACTTTCAAATATTTAACAGGATTACTGTCCTGCAGGGAGATGCTTAAGTGCTGCATTATAATTACATCCTTTTTCCTGCAGGGACATGTAGAAGTGTTACACAATGATTCCAGGTATTAAAATTGCCTTTTTTTAAAAAAAAAAATACTTACTGTTAAAGATGTGCTAATTACTTTATCTTTAGATGACCTCTCTTTGCAATGCCTGTTTCCCTCTTTTCGGTCTTCCCGTTTGTTCATTTCCTCTTCTTCCCGGTCTATAAAACAGAAAGAAAATTAAACGTATCCATAGCAAACAATCCTACAGTTATCATCACAAAAATATATGTGTCCATTAAAGCCCCCCAAACATCTAGAATACTCTCTTTTCCTAAACAAAAGAAAACCAAATGACCTCTTAAGTTACCCTCATTATAATTTCTCCTGACTTTCTTCAATTTAAGCAACTTAACTTAACTCTGTAAAAACCTTAAGCCTTTGCAACCAGCACAGAAGAGAATAAATACTAATGAGGCTCAAATAAGTTGTGCCAACACCATCATCTCTAAGTGGGGCAGAAAACCATCCCAGCTCTCCCTAATGAGGCTTGGTAGAGTCTGCATTCAGCCGTGATCGTTTCTATTGACAGAATCGTTACTGCTTACTGTCAAGTTATTTTACATCATAAAAACAGTATCAACCACATAATTAAAACCACATATTTATATGCACAGCCGAGTGATTTTTTTCATTACTGGTGTATTTGATTTTAACCCTTAAGATTCTCCAAGAGTTTCTCATTACAGCACTCGTTACACGTGAAGGACCAAAGTGTGTGTGTGTGTGTGTGTGTGTGTGTGCGCGCGCATGTTTGCAAGGGGACAATACAGCAAAACTTCACGAAAATAAAGAGAGAAAGAGGGAGCTGACAGCTGCAGGGATGGATTATGCCATGCAGCTCTGTGCCTGGTCTGTGTCTTCACTTGGAGACTCATGTGCCAAATCAAGCTTCAAGAAACTGCTCACCTTTCTCGGTAGGAAACTTTGAAAAAGTTCTATACCAATATTTGTCTATTTTTGCCTTTTGCCAACATGTTTTCTGAGAACCACAAGCTTTTCTCATGTCCCTCCATGGCCTGCTGGATGTGTTCTCATCACCTCTGACTGAAAACGGCACAAGGACAGATTATGGGAAGGCAGCAGCACTCGTACAGGAGAGAACAGCCCCGGGAACTTGCGGAGGGGCCAGATAATAATCAAGTGAGAGATGCTTGGAAAGCAGAACATCAAGCCCTGGAGGCTGCTGGAACGCTTTGCTGAAAATGCTGCTGTAAAATGCTGCGACTGCAACATTTACGCAGTTCAGAGCCGCCTCTCCAGCAAAAACGGAGCCGACGACATACGGGAGGAAACCTCCTGAAATACAAACTAAAAAGCCCACGACAAATCTTACTCCTTCCTGCATTTCTGAGCAAGGAAAGAGGGCAACTGCTGCACTCTGGAGAGAGGAAAGTTCCCCAGCCCCTCTCCCCATTTTTTGGGTGAACAGAATGCCACCAAGCACTAATCAGCTCTTCAAAGCATCGTTTAAGAAGATCCCCACGCTCCGCGTTCTGGCCTAATAAGACCAGGGTGACGTCTTAAACCTAAGAAACAGAAAGTTAGGCGCTTCAAAGTGGCTTGGTTTTTCAGAGGTGCTGAATACTCACATCTCCTACTGACTTCAATGGGAGTTGCGAGTGGTCTGCATTCTGAAAAACATAAAACCACTTCTATACACATGCCTGCCTTGGCCAACCACAGCTACAGGTTACATAAACTACACGACGCCTAGCATAAAAGGCACTTAAATCTTAAGAAATCTCAAGCAGATCTGGTCAGAATTACTTCAGAAAGATTAAAAGTCTAATAAAACGGTTTTAGATTTTTAGTTCTAGTGCGTTCTCCACTTGGAAAGAACATTCAGTGGCAAAAGACTTCTCCAAAAGCCGCAAAATTCGTAATTGAAAGGTACCTTCATCCTCATCTTCGGCCTCTTCTGCCTCCATTGGATCATATTCTTCTTGGTTGTTATCCTCTTCAGTTTCCTCTTCATCTTTAGAATCGTCTTTCTTTTTATCTTCCCTCTGAAACAAGAGCGTATCAAGCCAGAAATAATAAAGTGAAAGCTGTCTCACTACAGTCACTCACACCGAGTGGTTCCTTCGGTCACAAATTAAAAAAGCATATACAAGTCTTCAGTGCTATGTATGGCAGTATGTTAACAATACTCCAAAATAAGCAAAACCTCTAAAATTTAAAGTCTATGAGAAGCATATTTTAAAACAGACTAACAAGTGAGAAATTAACATGACGAAAATAGCTTTAGAAAATAGCAGAGAAAAACACCGAGAGCATCAGTTTAGCACGTTAGTAGTTTATGTTTGTAGCAACAGACCTTCTTCTCATCTTTATCTTCTTTCTTCTCTTTGTCATCGCCAGATTTTCTCCTCTTGGGCTTTGGTTCCTCGTTTTCATCCTCTTTTTCTTCTTTTTTTTCTTTTTTCTCATCTTTTTTGCCCTTTTTGTCTTTTTTGTCCTCCCTCTCCGGGAGGGAAACCAGGGCCTTATAAATCCTCACGCCAAAATCTCTCTGAAGCATTTCATTGAACAGCTCTGCAAACAGTGAAACCTGCATACAAGGAGGAATGAAAAGAAGTGAAATAAAATACAAGACCCAAAAGACTTACACGCTTAAAGAGTTAGGAATTGTCTTACCCGGTTTTTATACATCAGTAAGAAGTGTGATCCTAAATAAAGTTCTTTGACTTGAACGCAGATACCTTAAAGAACTTTACAAAAAAAAGTCTTTCCTGTGCTGCAGTTTAAGACCTGAACTAGCTCCGATTTTCCTGTATAAGTCACAAATTCCCTTCCATACCTAGCGTGCTGTTCTAAGGTATGTATCACAGACAGGGCATTTTCTTTTTTAATATGTACTGCACACACATAAAATTGGTTTCAGTTTAGGTTTCCCTTTTAGTTTCAGGTTTTATTTTGCTGTGGTATTGCATACTTTTAGAGTTCAAGAACACAGCACTGAATCCAAAAGGATCAAAGGGGGCTGAATTATGAGCTGCTTATATTCAGCTGCACGGCACCATCACCTTCCTCAGTGCATCTCAATACAGAGCTCACCAAGGGGTTGTTTCATGCAGCACTAGGGCTTCTTTACCTCAAAGGAGTGCTCCTTGTTATCCTCCAGCCTGTAGTCCAGCAGCACACTGAGGGACATGATGCTGCAGTCGAACTTGCCGCTCTTGGCTGCCCAGTTGGGGTGCACGATGATGGCCGGCTCGTCCGGCAGGATGTAGCGCCTCTCGCGCCGCTGGCGCTCCAGCTCCTCTTGGCGCTTTCTTTCCTCTTCCTAAAAACAGGAAGGAAGGAAGGAAGGAAGGAGTACAAAACAACACAGCATATTCAACAGTTACCACATCAAAAGTTTGCTATTTTTTTCCCCTCTTGGTTTTGAAGCAACATCCAAGCTGTGGGAGAGGGCAGCAGTTAACAGAAACAGCAAGCACATGGCCTGCAAGTAGATTCGAGTTCCAATTATGTTAGATTTCAAAATATGTCACTATGAGTAGCAGGTAGGAGAACATAGAAAGGCAGGTTTAAAAGTAGAACACACAGCAACTTGTCTGTACATTCACAGCCCTGTTCTGCAGTTGGCTTCAACCTCACTGCACTTAAGTTATCTTCACAATAAAGCAACAAACAGTAAAAGGTGCCGAAACTAACTGCAAAACATAAAGGGGGGAAGACAACAACAATAACAAACGCCTTCCAGCACACAGAAAGTTTCCCAAAAGTGAAAATTTCAGTTTCATAATAAAGACAAGCCTATATAAACACTTGGCCACACAAAGGAGCTGAGCGGGCTGAGATCCTATCGCCCTTCACAAAGAGGCACAAAACAGTCCCCAAACCAAACTTTATTTTGTTAATGATAATTGGCTATGGCTTGTGTGCTGCTGAGCACTAATGCAACAAAGCAGCTGATTTTCATAAAGGTTTAAAACACTGAGATCTTGTGGAAGGGGGTCATCTATTTGCAATAAATGCAAACGCAAAAAAATAAATGCAGCTTTGCTGGGGAGTTTTGCTGTTCTCATAAAAAGGATACATTAAACTGCTGCTTAACCGACGTTAATTGCTAGTGTTAATTGCTAAGACATGCTTAAACAATTGCACATTTCAGCTGACTCTGCTGACAGAAAAATAAGCTTCAAACCTGCCAAAATTTCACTCCAATTTAGCACCTCAGGTTAAACAAAGAATTGCCAGGCTAGTCAGCTAAAAACTACAAAAATATCAGCACAGCTAGGCAGGAGTCCTGGGCTTTTGTGCTTCTAAAATTTATATAAAATTTTTATATGTAAAATTTTACATATATAGCAAGAATTACAGCAAACATGTCCAAAAGCTAACCTCTTTGTCATCTTCAGACTTCCTATCTTCCTCCTCCTCCTCTTCTTTCTCAGACTTCTCCAGCTCCTTCTGCTCTTCTTTTTGCTCCTCTACTTTCAGCTGCTTTGTCAGTCGAGCTATCAACTGAGACTTCAGGCCTTTGGAGCTAAGGGTTCGGCTTTCTAGCTCTTTGCGAAGGTCATTTACCTGATAAATAAAAGCTTTGTAAGTGACAAGTAACATGAGATTAACAGGAAACATGAAGTAAAAATGAAATAGAGCACCGAAAGTCAACTGTATCTTTCTTTTTTTAAATCAGCTTTGATAAAATCAGTAATTTACTGATAATATAGTACATACTATATATAAAGTCATGTTCTCCTCAAGGAGCTTCTTTTCACAGGAACAGACAAATTATTCGGTAGTTAATAGCTAATTATTGTTTCTTTCAAGGAAGCTTTTTATTACGTCTCCTGATGTAACGTTCTGCACAATTACTGCATTTATAAACTAATACTGAAGTAATTTTAAGCCCCATCTTTTTACATCTAAGTAGATAAGGTCAGATTACTGCAGACCTTCCGTTTTCCAGTTTAAAATGCTGTATCACATGTGATATGCTTAAGCTGCACACACGTCAAAAGATCAGAGGAGATTCAGTTTTATCTGGCTATTCATTATTTAGTGTGGCAGCCACACTGCAACGTTGCATCTAGAGTTGCTTACCTATCAAATTAACAAAAAAAGGTAAGATACTACTAAATATTTTTCCAGATATGAAAGATGCAAGAATATTTTGGGTCCTGTCTTAAAAATAAAGATGTACAGTTGAATAATAAATATACATATATGCACACACACACGCACAAACCTTCATTGTTTTCGGATCCAGTTTAGACCAGTGTGTAGGCGTAGAGATCTCTTTAGCTTCCCCATCATCTTTTTCCTCTTCATCCTGACAAACAAAATCATCAAAAAATCACTATTGGGAACGCCTGAAGGCCTTTCAATTACTTTTTTAAATTCTGTTGCTGATCTGTGCAAGGTCACAACTGTTTCAGACAGTCTCCTCCTAAAGTCTGCATTTGGACACGTTCACACATCCATTCTACCACTTTAGAAATTGCCACAGTGCCACTCAGCCAATACAAGCCAGATCTGCGGAACACAAAAGGGTGATAAGCGACACCACGACCAAACTCGGGGTTACACCGACGCTGCCGGTCGCCGCTAACCGCGCAGCGCCTCCTCTGCCCCCACGCTTTAAAACCCCAAAGTGACTCTCGGTTCAGGCAGACCTTCCCTTACTCCAAGATGCTCATCAGCCACATGGCCCGAAATGCGGATGTTTCAGATTAGTGTTTGTCCAATTTCAAGGAGCACAATTAGAACCGGCCAGAAAAGAGAATTTGGAAATTTTAGAAAATGGCAAAATGTTTAGAGACAGCTATTCATAAACTGCATCTCACTCAACAACTGGTCCCAGATTCCAGCAACTACTTCTACCATAAAGCTTTTCTTTTTTCTGCGCACGTAAGCACAATTTAATTCCATTTGCAGTATATCAGCAAACACATTTTAAGTTAGTATACTAGCTGAAATCAAAATAAAAACCGGCATTCGCTACACTGCTGAAAGCTGGTTTACCAGTCATTGTTACCAGTTATGTTCCTCCTATGTATGTGTGTTGTGTAGTATGTGGTGTGCATTTTGTGCCTGTGTTCCTGTGCCTGTGAGAAGCAGAAATAGAAAAAGGGATTAGCGTTCAGTGCCTGTTCTCCATCAGCCTCCTTGCGTTCACCCTGAAGCTTCTCGACCAGCTGCTGCTTGTATCCTCGGGAGAGGGTTTCCCACTCTGAGCGGGTGGGAAGGCAATGCCAAACATCCGGGAAAAATAAAACCACTGTCTCCACATGAGCTGGAACTGTACGCCCCTTGTGGGTCTCCTCAGGGCGATGGTAGCGAATCTCTGCAAAACGGTACCTGTTGCAAGGGAAGAAGCATGTTGGAAAAAAAATTCTACAACACATTTCTCAAGAGCCTAGATCACTTGTAGCACATCAAGTAAAGAAACTTTGCTGCAAGCCCTTGAAGTTTATCTAAAGAAAAAAATCATGGGAGCCATATTTTCTCTTCTGGCACGTTGGTACAATGTATGGCAATTTTAAAAGAACCACCAATTTTATGCTCTTTTATGCAGCTGCTGTGGAGCGCGAGTGGGTCTAATGGGCAAACAGAAAGGAGCTGAAGCACCTCAAATTTAGCACACGAGGGACTCTCCTGGGAGCAGCACAACTGCGGCGAGTGTTAACACGGGGCAAATAAACTCATCAAGAGAAAATATGGCTGTCACCAACAGCTAATTATTTATAACAAAAGAACAATGAAATGAAGTTCTCTTGGCGATCTTCTCCAGCTATGCACAAAACGGAAAACATTTTCAACATACATTCATGAAAAAATTACAGCGTACCACGTCAAAAATAAATTCAGGCTGTCAATCAGTTCTTAATGCATTCTTCAGCACAGTTGGCACCAATCAAGCTTATTACAAACTCAGAACCTCCTCTGAGTGCTTCACCTGCTCTAGCACAAGCAGCTGACAGAGAAGAGGCGTTTTTGCTTTGTTCTTTTTTAAGCTCGGCTCACAGGCAAGGGTTTCTAGAGCGCCCGCGGTTTGGCAGCACGGTACTTACCATTGTGTGCACACGCTCAAGTCAATCCCTGTAAGGGCCTTGCAACAACGAATAGCCGTCTTTATCAGCACCGAAGGGTCCTTTTCTGGATCAGGGCCATCCAGTGACGGGGACCAGTGTCCTCCAATAGCCATAGCTTCATCTTTGCCTTTCATACCCACTAAAAACTGGACAAAAAGAGGCTTCTGAATGTTCCCCTGCTGGGGGGGGGTTAGAACATCCCTTTCCCAAAGCCTACAAAATACTCCAGAGCACAAACACTGAAATCCATCAGTAAACTGCTACATTCTTTTGAAATCTGAAAATGAAAGTCAGTCAAGAAAGAGTTCAGTTATTCTTTTTCCACAGATTATTATTTCAGAAATGGAATAGGTTTAAACATCATTACTCATTCTTGGTCTGTCAGACTTTCCATCCAGTTTCTTTATGTGCACAGGCTTATTCTGTTGCAATTAGAAGCTTTTAAATCAACAAACAGGAAGTCAAAGGGTGTTTTAATTCTAGCAGACACCTGTATACGTGTTCCTGCTTAAGAGTGGTAAAGCAAAGCTACAAAAGATAAAACCACAGAAGCATTATTGAATCTCTACGTTCAGAAACTTGGCTTTGAAGGTGGTTAAGTTTATCTAGAAGACAACAGATACAGGTTGCTTTGAGACTCTGTAACACTTCAGGAAGTTACAACAGTTGATTCATTTCAACAACAATGGCTAAGTTCCACTTCACATGATAATTACTTAACTGCTGCTTCCTTTAAATTCTCTTCACAGCTGAGCCCTTGTTAAAAAGAAGACTAACAAAGTTAATTATAAGAGATTAAATATCTATGGTTTGACTAAGCTGGAGATATCGGTAAAAGCAAGAGTGATGATGATAATCTCTAATAAATCTCAGCTCTAATAAATCAGAAAAAGGAGAAGTGACATGCAAACTAAGGTCTCTTCAGGGGAAAATGAAGCTGTCATTTAGCCTGTGAACTCCTTCCTCATGGAAAGGAATTTTAAAGCTCTGTAACCAACCTTCTTGGCCAAGAGACTCCAGCACGGAAACATATTTACCTTTACGAGTCTAGCAGGATGCTGAAATCCATCACGGAGTTCCTGGGGATCCTCAGCCAGAGCACAGGACTTATGATAGAGATCCTCCATACTAGGGCTAGCCATCAACATCACCTGTCGGGCAAGTCAGAGCAGTTTTAGGAAGGCCTGATGAAGGCCGACGCTCGTCCTCAAGGTCACAAAACTCAGTGCATGCAGAGAACACAGTCGTACAGCGGGCTCTGACGTGCTCATCTGAAAGATCCCTTTCCCTCCTCCACCATCACACCATCCACGCAGTGGGTGGTATATTATATAACAGACTGAATGTATTTAAGAGCAGCATTCAACTCCCTTAGCACTGAATGTGCTAAATAAGACAGTACAGGGAGTACGTTTCTGGTTTCAGTCATTGACCTCTTCCATTTTGCCACCGACAGATAAAAGAATCTAGGCCTAACACACACCAGCCTCATGTCAGAAAGGAGAGAGGGGGTGGAAGCCACGTTAGCTGTTGGGCACACACTGCCCAAGGACTGCGCTCAGGCTCCACAGGAGCTGCCGTTCTACAACTGGTTGTTGTAGCCTATTTTCAGCTCAGTGGTAACCAGCTTTTTGCTTTATATGTAGGAAAAAACCCCTAAGGAACAGTCATAACACAAGAGGCTACACAAACCTTTGCACTGTAAAGGTGGTCAGCATCAGGTGGATCAAGGACAGCCGCGTTTTTATCTATGGGATCTACTTCTCTGTGCATTACATAAAAATTGCAGTAGTTTCCCAGCTGAAAGGGTCTAGACATGGGAAAAGCATCCACCCAGGTGAACTGAGCATCAAAGAAATCGCTCGGGATGTACAGGTTCTGGTAACGCCTCCTCAGCTCCATCATGTCACAGCTGCGGCTGCAAGAAACAGCAATTTTTGAAGGAAACAGTAATAAGAGAAACCCAAAGGGCACAACATTAAGAGGAGCATTCACTGGAAATACAACCACTTGGTACTTAAGCTAGAAGGGCGCTATTTCAAAATGCAAAGTCTGCAGGAGACCAGGAACCACATGTGAACAGCCAGGTATAGACTTAAAATATTGGATAATTTTGATCATTTTGAGTCATGTGTAATTACTAACGCTTGAAAATGAGTAACTAGTAAATATACTTTAATTAAAGTGTCAACATAATATGGAATATTTAATAAAGAGAATTATAGGGCTGCTTTGCAGAAGCACTTGAAAATAAGAGCCTAGTAAGTTTATTACGTGTCTCTTGGCCGCTACACATGTGATTTTTCTTTGAAGGTCAGACCACTACCTGGCCTCCATGACACACTGACACGGCTCCCAGCAACGTGAAAATAAAGTGAGATCTTCCAAAGCAGCAGCTGGTGCCGCAGGCATACGTACCAGTCCAAGGAGAACTTGGAAAACTGGACGGTGTAACGCGGAACGACGCGGCGCGGCCTGCGAGGAGATCGCTCCCGCTCCCGCCGGGGCGACCTCTCCCGGGAGCGCTTCCGCTGCGGGGATCTTTCCCGGGACCTGCGTCTCTCCCGCTCCCTTTCACGGCTTCAAAAGCCAAACAAGAGGTACATAATTTTCCACGCTGGTAACAAAAAGCTTTCTAGAACATTTTAACACAGTAAGAGCTAGAACTGTCACAGATGATTCTCATTCGAAAATACGTTCTGAATATTTTTCTTCAGTTTACTGTCCCTTTTTTAAAGGGGGCATTGCCTACGTCGTGCTTTCACTACAGATACACAAGAACTCTTTACCAACATCCGCTGGTAAAACCACATTAACTCACTCTGAAGCAAAAAGATCAGCTCCTTTAGAGGACTAAATAACACCGCGAGCCTCCCACGGAGCTGTGACATCAAGAGCGTTACCTCCTGTCATCTTTGCGGTTCGGCATGGAGTCTCCTCCTCTGTCATTCCTCCCGGAGAACCTGGATGGCGGGTCCAGCCTCCGAGCTGGCTGAGGCTGGGAAACTATGCGGACCGGTGGCTGTAACAGGCCGCCTGAAAACCAAAATTGACAAGCTCAACACATAGCAGGGGGCAACACTCTGCTCTGCAGCATTGAAAAGAGGGACTTTACAGTCAATGCCCAAAATGAAACCACTTAAAAAGGAAAGGAAATCTACCCGACCTCAGTAGAGTGCTACATTCTTTCCCACTGAACTGCTTCCCAATTTCTTTTAAGAGCAGTGAATTTTTTGAAAAAGTATCTTCAGATGGAAGTGACAGAGTATAAGCAAGAAGTTATAAGCCTAAGTATCTGACTCCTGGAAAATGAAATTATCTGAAAACAGATATGCTACATATGCTACATACTTGTTGAGCTAAAGAAAATCTAAAACTTAAAACAGATAAAAATAACTAGCTTCCTTGCAGTAAGCATTTTTCCAGAACATCTGTGCTTAGGTTCATTTCTCTGCTTAGCTTTCCTGCAGGCTAAGCAGTACTGCGGGGGGGTTCATTATCAATCCTACTGCTTATTCCTCAGCCACTCAAAGTGCAAGTGGCACCACAACCACCTTCAGCTCCAATTTGTCACGTTGAGCAGTGCTCACTCCCTCCACCGCCAGCGTGGCTGACTAAAGCAACACGGGAATGACACGTTTTGAAGGCTGGCACTGTGGGAAGCCTCGTGGTATGAAGGACGCAGGAGCTGCCCAGGGAGAGCAAGGCGGTAGGCAGAGGAGAGGGCACCTTTCTGCTGCGGCTGCTGCAGCAGGGGCTGCGGCTGCGTCTGGAGCAGGGGCGTGATGGAGGCGGCCGATATCTGCGCCTGCAGCAGGGACTGCGGCTGCGGCTGCGCCTGGACGCCGAACGCCGTCTGCTGCGCGAGGGGCTGGAGCACGGCCGGCGGCGTCTTCAGCAGCGGCTGCGCTTGGCTCTGGTTCTGGCAGGGTAGGCAGAAACGAGCGTGAAGAACAAAAACTCAACACACAGCAGCGAGGCAGAGCGGCGCACCCTCCTTACCTGGTTGGGAAGAGTCTGGATCCTCTGCGCGTTCCACTTGAACGGCATGTTGGGGTTGTAGGTGGCCTCTACCAAAACTCGGTCGCCCACTTGAGGGGTCTTGCCTTTAACAGCACTGAAACATTGCGGAAAGCGGACAGTGAGAGTCGAGGCAAGGCCGAGGAAGCAACTTTTGTATTTGAAACGTGCATCTGAAGTTGGGGGGCGTAGTGGAAGCTCGTTTAAAAAGCTTATAGTAACAGCATCTACCCTCAAATTGGGTGGAAGCACCATCTGCTTCAGACAGGAGTACTTTATCATGGAAATTTAATTCTTATCTTTGGTCCAACATTTTAAGTTCCCAAAATTCTATGGGCTTAGCATGCACAGATAGAGAATTATATGCATTTCTGTACCACCAATTCTTCTGTTTTATAATATAAACAACTTAATACCTTCTGAGTCTCCTAGCTTGGGCATATGCATGAAGATTCATGCAAGAAACTTAGATCTAGAAACTGTCAGCTTATTCAACCATCTGACTTTCAGCATTCATAGAAAACAAAATGACTGCAGACATTATCACTGGAAGCACAGAATTAAAATGCAATAATCTAAACTCTCTTATTTGGAACCCCCAATACTGCAAGCCAGTATTTACACCTTACCTGAGCTGGAAAAAGACATCTTCATCCACAAAACCGAACGTATCATGGAGCTTAGTAACGACCCCGGTGAAGACCCGCTGCTTCTGCGGCTGCGTTTGCTGCTGACTCGAGCGGGGCGCCGGGTAGGAAACAGTTATCTGGGCTGCTGGTTGAGGAGTCGAGAGGCTGAGGCTGGTAGGCAGGGCAACAGCTGGCTGCAAGCAAAATAAAACACATCCGTGAACCTCGTCACCTGCTGGCACAGCTGCGAGGAGCAGAGCCCGGCTCACAGAGACAGCGGCACAAACCCCCCACAGCGGCTATTCTGAATGGGGATTTTCAGAGGATGGAAGTCTATTTTAACAGATGCTTTTCTTTGCTAATCCAAATGCAGACTGTCTTCTTTTTTTTTTAAATCCACCTTCTCAAACTATACACTTTGTCTAGAGAAGAGGAAAAGAGAGAGAGAGGACTGCATTATTGCCCACATGCTGCCGTAGACTAGGGTTGAGGAGGGGATAAGCTCCTCATTTTGCTAGGAATACTTGCACAGAGATCACTCTCTGTTCACAAACCATGTCCTAAGTCAGCAAAGGGATTAACCAGAGTTCTTCCCACAACTTGAAAATTCATGTCCTTGCCTTCTCACAAAAGCAGAGCAAGGAGGCCGAACACAAGCTTTAGAGCAACATAATAAAAGTGAGTTACCTGTTTTTGCTTCATACTTTTCTGAACACATTTTGAAGATTAAGTGAAAACAAAATGCGAGGAATTTACAGCGTGCTAAATGCTGGCATGTTTTATGCCTGTCAAACTCAGCAAGAGTCTTTTCAAATGTCTACATACACATAAGGCAATAATGTTAGCACAAAATTAAGTTCCTTCTCAAAGGAGAAAAAGATTTTCCTAATTTGTTACTTACTGCAAAACACTTGGAGTTCATCCTGTAAAAGTAACTGAAACATCTATTCCCCTTTAAGATTAAGGAAAAGTGTGTGCTGCTCAGTTATCAGAATAAAGGCAATGCATACTTTAACATCTGGATAAAATAAACCTGCACCAATATAGTGTCCTTTCATAATAGCTCATTTTACAGATTAAGCCACCCAAGAAGTCACAAAATTTGCACTCTTGCATTATCTGTGTTTGGGGGGTGAAGACCAAACAATAAAACCAAACTAACCTGGGTTAAAATGCTCTGCTGAGGTTGCTGCAACTTAAATAAAAAGTTATAAATTGATTCTATATGCTTAAGGAAACTGTACAATTTTACCTCCTCTTTATAAGTAAGTTTTTGCTTAGTCTGAGTCAGTTAATAGTCAGTGAATCCTTTGGGGTTTGGTCGTTTCAGCAGTTTGCAAATCCATAAAATTGTGCTTATGTGCTTAATCTTAGGATCACCTGGTTCAGGTTTATTCAGCAAGCAGAAATGCTGTTTCTTGTAACTGCAAAGTGAGAGCTATATCAAAAATGGTTTTGGCAGCTGAAGGTGGTTAGGCCTGTAATTTTCATGTTTGCTTTTTTTCTTTTGCAAAAAAACCCAGCAAGCTCAAAGATGATATGAAAAAGGGAACTTTTTTTGGACAGCATCTTTCCAGTAGTTAAAATACACGGCCCTGTTAGAGCAAAGTTTGGTAGGAATCGTGTACACATGGAACTGTGTATTTTTAGTGTCCTCTTTGCATGAAGGTAGGCAGGCTCCCATTCTGGATACGTCTCTCCACGCTTGTGAACTTCAAGTTCTTTCGCTATAAAAAAAAATATTACTCGTTTTCTTTAACCATTTCTCATGCAAGGTTGACTTTGGAGACAAATCCTACGAGACACACAACCAGCATTATTCTTTTAAGATATTTGCAAGGTACACAGTAAGAATCGGACAAACCTGTTGCTGTACACTATAGAGAGTCTGCTGAGGCTGTGAATATTGCTGAAACAGATAAAAGCAGAATATCTCATAAACAGGAAGCATTTGGGGGGTAATAATACAAGTTATCTGCTAAGTGTGTTTAGATAGACACTAGTCACGTTTAACAAGTGTATTACAAAGTACATGAATGCTATCAACATATAGTAATACTCTTATAACAAATACACTTTGGTGCGCTGTTTCTATGTAAAAAATTCATTTTTGGCAGTTTTTGTTAAGCCTTACACATGAATAGCACGGCCACAGGCTGAAATCATGCACGATGCCATCAGGGTTACACAAGGTGGCCGGAGACCCCGCGAACTTTAGGCACTCAGCTCAGCGGCAGATTTATTTCCCCCGCTGAGATGCTAAGCTAAGATGAAGCCGCAATTCCCCCGCTTTCACAGATGAACAGCACCATCGATAGCAGTATTAGCAAGCAGCAAGTACTGCGGTTCTGAATCCAGTTTGCCCTGCAAGCGTGTCGTTGCCCCCAGCTTTCCCCCGATGCGGCCGTCGGGACCGGGCGCCCGTACCTGCTGCAGGGCGGCCGCCGCCGCCGCCGCCTGCTGCTGCAGCGCCGCCGTCTGCGTGAGCTGGTAGTTGGTGGGGGTCTGCGTGGTGAGCCCCGCCGCGGCCAGCGCCGTCTGCTGCGTGTAGATGGTGGGGGAGGCGCCCAGCAGCGAGGGCTGCTGCACGCCCAGCGCCGCTGCAAGGAGAGCACACGCGTGAGACGCCCCGCAGCTGCACACGGCCGCCCTGCCGCGAGCCGCACGAGCCGCTCCGCTCCGCGGTACAGCTCACCCAGCACGCAAGGCCCATGGCAAAACCCAGGCGCTACACCCGGCTACATTCTCTGGTTTTTAAATGAGAGGCACAGACTCGTTTGTCTCATTCCCTCAGGCTGCTTTCCATTCTACACCTCTAGCAGCTGTGCTCCACACTCTACACTGTCACATATGTATTCTAGGAGATAATGCTGTTCTAATAATAAAATCAGTAGTTTTCCTTTTTGCAACAATCGTACCACACTTCCAGTAATATAGGACCCCTCTCCCCTGTAAAGTCCTAGCTTTAACTTTAGAAGCCAAAGAAACTAGTTCCTTCTCCCATGACAGGCTCTCCATTCCTCTTCCTTACTCCTTCTCTCTCAGTTCCTCTTTGACCATGTCCATGTTCTTCTGGAACATCCCCTATACCTTCTAAATGCACCTGAAGCAGTTCTTCAAATCTAATGAAAAAGTTTTGCTGCTGCATCCCAGAACAGCTTCCATTTCCCTTCGCTAGCTCGCTCGGGGCCAGTAACACGTCCATTCATCTTTCTCCTCTCATTCCCCAACACTGAAGAGATATTCCTGTAGGTGTAAATTCCCTTCACGCCGTCCCTTTGAACCCGTTTGATCACCCCAGCCGTTACTCAGTCCCCCCAGCTCTGACATCACGTAGCAGCGATGATGGAAACGCTGTCATCAAGCAGGTTTCAGGAGCTCCTCTGATTTCTGTAGGACGGATACTCACAGGAGCAAACACGTGCTCGGTCCCCAAACCGCGTCTCTCTCACTCTGCCTTCGCCCCCACGTGCAGCTCGTCTGCAATTCCCAACCCACGATACTCCTCTTATCCCATCTTCTCCATTTAAATTAAGAGCTTGCCACCACTGCTGCCATTTTCTTGGCTTTCAGCATTAGCCGAGTACCACATTATCTGCAGCGCTGCAGATCAACTTGCAGCAAGGCCCAAGGGCAGCATAGCGTTGAGATACCCCACAGAGCAGCATCTGTAGCTACCTTTACATTTGCCCTCAAGTATTGCAAGAGCTTAAACCAACCACCTTTTATTTATGTATCCATCTCCACCAAAGGGGTTCTGATGAAAATACACAATCCTGTTGCCTCTGTCTGCCAGATTATGGGCCTTGGCAGCAAGCGTCTGCAGCGACAAACAACAGCTTCTTACTTCACCTTTGCAGTCAGCACTGCTAAGCACAGGGCCAGCAATGCCTCGTTTCACAGGAAATCTAGGGAACAACTGCCACTAGCACCAAACCCTGCAGGAATTAAGTCAGGAGGGCCTTGCACACCGATTCAAGTGCTAGCCCGGGGTTTTCCTTTGGGTTAAAAAAAGTTTGTTGCAACTACTAATTCAGGAAAAGTCAGTATTAAGCACCCTTGCGGTGCTTAATTCCAGAGATCCATTTTCAAATTACAGAGACATTATCCTCATGATACTGATTTATTGGGATTATAATAAAGGAGCGCGATACAGGACTGTGCGTATTTATCACAATTGTCAGAAACTGTGGGTTTGGAGTCTGTTGTTGTTTGAGACTTTCCCCCCCCTGCTCATAGACCTGCAAATCCAATTTTAGCCAACAGATGGTCATTAGAAGATAATATTGCCTTAAAAATAAAGTTTCCTCCAGCGTAACAAATACACATTGTAAATGCCATATAATCCTCTCTCCCCACATTCCCACCGGTAGGCACACAATAGAGCCAGGCTTAGTGTGTTCATTACAGGACATCCCTTTACAGCAAGCCAACAATTTGCACCTCAGCTGCTATATCCCAGTGCATCCGAGATTCAGCTCCGAGTCCCAGAACAGCCGGGTCCTTTCATTCTAATGTAAAGTCTTGGTTGAGCAAAGAAAAAGACAATGCTAGTTAGTCAGAGCCAGGCACAGCTAGGGCTTTACCAGGCCTAAGGAAAAGGCTTCAGACCAAACTCTATGAAACCAGGCTTCACTCTGCAGCAATCTTGAAGACGCTGTGCACTGAGCATAGGGACACACACCAAAAGACATGTCAAAAATCAACAGCTGAGAGAACAGAAGGGGAATCTCCTTCAGGGATATGCGTGTGTGTGTTTGTGTGTGTGAGGAAACTACTCATCCTCCTAAGCCCGCAGACAGGCTGGCACAGAAAGCCTGCATTATCCAAGGGTTTTATTTTTGGCAGCAGGTTATCATTTCATTTAATTTCTGCCTAAACTAGGCTTAACCAGCATGGCAGGTATTTCATTCTGTTCTTAATCATACAATGCATGAAAGCCTTAGATGTAAGAGAGAATTTCACCGTGTTGCAAGTAGGAGCCTCTCTAATCATAGAAAGCAGGCGACAGAACATGAACGGGTGCTGGAAGAGGAGGCGGGCAGCCCAATCCCATAGGAAGGGACTTCAGGGAAGGCAGGAAGGATCTAGAGGCTCTGGAGAGAAGCCGTGCAGAGGACGCTGAAGAGGGAGGCTGGGAAGGCCGGGCAAGGTGGGACACCTGCAGGAGGAAGGGCAAACTGCAGACCCACGTGCATCGTTAATGGCCCACGGGTTTTAACCAGCTGCTAGGGCATCGCGTGGAAAGTTCTGGAGATACTGCCCTCCCTGGGCAGGAAACGGGTAGGAGGTTGGGAGCTTCCAGCCCTGTGCGCAGGGCCCCCTCCTGGCCCTCGCTGGGCAGGGTCTAAGGTGGCCTCAGCTCCTGCCTTGGCTTTCCTGCAGCTCCTGCTTCACGCGGAGCTGGCGCCCAGCGTGGGGCCGGGGCTGCCACGTTCACCAGTGCCCCGAGCGAAGCTGCTCCCTCCCTTCTTCCCAAGTCCTGCCTTCCCCCTTCAGGGAGCAACCTCTGTGCAGAGGGCAGCAGGATCAGACATGCAGATCAGCTAGCCAAGGAACAGGCTCGCTGGGATGAGCTCTGTGAACCCTACTGGTAGGAAAGGGGGGAACCCAGATCCTCAAGGATACGCTGTAAGATCGGCTTGACACCCAAAGGAAAAAATAGCAAAGCAAGCAAAGCATCTAAATAAAAACGGCATGAGTTAGCCAAAATATTCCTGTGGTGTCCCCCCTTCCTCCATGCTCCCCATAAGGACCGGCAGGCATTCCCAAGTTTTGCTAAGCTTCAGGAAGTCAAGCTCACAAAGGAGGCACGACATTCAATTCCGTTCTCTACTGAGAGGTGCAGAGGATAAGAGCAAAATACCCTGACAAGACCCCTGCTCATATGTTAGCATCCTCAACCCTCGAGCTCTGGTGAAGTCTTTTGCATCACATGGAATTGAAATACATGGAATTCAAGAGAAGAAAGATGCAACCCAGCCCTGGAAATGACAATACCAATATTCAGTGTGCACCAAGCTTCACAGTCCCATCTTAAAACCTCTTCTGTCCTAAAAGAACCTCTGTGAAACATACACTGAGATGCAGTCAGCTCAGCCTTCACACGCACAAGCCTGGGATTCCACAAGGCTACGGAGGGAAAACGTAAGGATGAAAACCTAAGGACAGCAGCAAGGCAATGCTCTGGCTATAGTGATCTTTGAGTTATAACTTGTCACCAAAACCACAAACGCTTCTCCCCCCAAGAAGTAAATCTCCACTGTGTGAGGTATGCCCAATATATTAATGAAAGCATGGGAGTTGTAAACTTCGACGTGAGCTGGCCTGGGAATGAAATAAGAGGCACCACATAAAAATCTGTGATGTCCTATTAGTGCTATTGGTATTTCATCCACACTAATGTGATCTGAGAAAAGATCATTTGATTTACAGAATTTTGGATATGAGTAACTTAATTTTACTGCTCAAGAGAGCCAAGGACGAGCCAGCTTTGATTTTACTCATTCCCCCTCACAGGAAAACACATGCAGCTAACACGAATTAGTGATCTTTGACACCTCAACCCCCTTAGAAGCATCCAGCCCGTCCTGATATCAGGGACCTTATCAATGAGGCGGGCAGCGAGCAGCTGCTCTCCACTACAAACGCGCTAGACATGAGGCTTCCCGCGCCAGGTTCAACATGGACTGACCTGGCTGAGACACGGCGGTGGCCGTGAACTGAGTAGCCCACGGCGGGTTCTTCTGTCCTCCGAACTGAGCCATCGCGAAGGCAAAAATCTCCCGGGCGGCTTATCCTCTACAGCTGCAACCTAGCGAGAGAAAGCAGCAGCTACCGTCTTAGGAACGGTGATCACCGACCTAGTTTAATTCCAGGGCAAGAACAGAAAGAAAAAAATTGCACGGGAAGATCGTCCTCGCATCCCGAAACCTGCTGTGCAGAGCGCATTCTTATTAAAAGCAGGAGGAAACAAAAAGTTGCAGGACAAGTTACTACATTTTCCTAAGAAACGGCCTCCACCCTCCCACCCTTCGCAGGGAGACTAGAGCTCCTGGAATTAAGGAAAAGGATGCAAAGGGCAGCGCCTCGGGAAGCGCCTGCCCCGTCCCGTTCCGTCCCGTCCCGTCCCGTCGCGGGGCAGGATGAACCCCGCGGGCCGCCCCGAGCCGCCTCCTTCAGCAGCCCGCCTTTGTCCTTGGCTTTCCCAAAGGGAAGCAGCCCGGGCACAGCTGCCCTTCTGCGGCTGTTGTTGGGAAAGCGGCAGCTCGGCGCGGCGCCGGAAAGCCGGCGCGGGTCTGGACGCGTCCACGAGCGCGCACGCGCCCGTGTCGCGACCCGCCTGCAGGCAAGGGGCATTTTAGGGCCCGTTTCTCTGGGAGCAGCGCGGGCCGGCGGCGGCGGCGCGAACGCGCG
>VZSG01000374.1:636362-646523 GCA_013398315.1 Nothoprocta pentlandii | reverse complement strand
GCCCCCCCCGCGCAGCGCGCGCGGGCGGCAGTGCGCAGGCGCAGCGGCGCCTCAGGGGAGGCGACCGTTGGGCAGGGAGAGGCGCTGGGCGCCATGTTGGCCCGGCGGGCCGCCATGTTGGCGCGGGCGAGCGCGCTCCCCGCCGCACCGGGAGCAAGCGGAGCCCTGGGGCGCTTTGGAGCGCGGCCTCCGAGCGAAGGCGCCCCTGTGAGTGGTTAGCGCCCAAGGGTAGGGAGGGCAGCGCCGCGCGCCCTGCGTGGAAGTGGGGCCTGCAGCCTGCGCACGGCCTTGACAGAGAGCAACGAGGGTGGGCCGAGGAAAACACGCCGATAGACGGCACTGAAAGGCAGTCACGCCAAGCAGATATTTCCTTTTAAGGGTACATTCTCATCTCCTGCGGCCCACCTTGTATTGTGGAAACCAACTAGCAATACATAAAAACCACCAGGTAAATATAGTTTTATTGCAGCAGTTGGTATCCAGTGCAACACACAGGTAGATCTGTAGAAGTTTAAAGGATAATGTAGCTGAGACTTAAACTATAACCTCCTTGTATGTAGGATTTACATGTCTTAAACTGGTAAGTGCTGAGTAACAGTTGTAATACAAAGTGCACTGCCAAGGTAAACGAGCACGTCTAGTCTCATCTTTCCCGCAGAATTTATAAAACCAGTGCATAGGCTTGGCTCATTGTCCCATTTCTCTCTTCTTTTTTTGCAAGCCCTGAGTATCTTGTAAGTATACAAGATTTTTTAAGCACATACAATGTTTTTGGCCAAAAGTTACAAAAGGTCAGAGATCTAAATGATACGACATTTCTGCAGATTTGTTTAAAATAAGACAGATTGATCAGTGACACTTTTACAGTGGTGTACACATGCTTTATTACCCCTTTTTTTTATTTCTGGAATGAAAACAGCCATGTCCTTCTGAGTAGGGTACCAGTTGGTAATGAATTAAATACTGTTTCATTTTAAAACAACGCAATTTTTTAAATATATTTATATATTTTAAAAAGATCACAACTAAAAGGACTCTCAGAAATGCCAGCACCTTGTGTGCATTGCTGTTAACACAGTCATGGACATAAGCATATTGTTTTTCCATCAAAGCATGGGCTGACCGTACTAATCCAGCTCTGTAGAAGCAACAATTAATAGATACACTGAGAAGTAAAAACACTCAAGTAGCAGAAGCAAGTTCTTCATGTTGGATGTGGGTGGAATGCACATTTAGAAGCAGGTCTCTAATGAACATACTGGGTAGCTGAAAAATCTGGTGTATGGCCTGCTTTGAGACAAAGGAACTTCCATGCTAGCTCAGGGAATATGAAGCTGTCCTGTAAATTTTAGAGCTGCGCCGATGGTGATACCTATGAACACTTGGTACACTGTATTCTGTGTTCAGTTCTGTGTCTTACCTTCACCTGAAAACAAAACTAAAAAGGTAAAAATCATTTTTGCCATAGCAACACTTGCCCTTGGTGAAGCTGACTGCTTCACATCCCTTAGATCTTGATAGAGAAATAAGGACACGCGTCATCAAACGAGTCTTTGTTGTCTTCAGAATGCCTCTGAGGTGTCTCGTGACCATCATGGTATCATGAACAACTTGCTGTCCAAGTGTACCACGAAAAAATGTTTTCCGCTGGGGGTTTAAAATCTAAAAGGGTCCCAGGTTTTTGTGCAGCCTCCCTGGACCTCTGTGCACATGTGGCCCCGAGGTAGTTGCCCTGATTGTATATAAGTTTTAAGGATTCCTTCCTACTTACTCAAACTGAGACATATTAGAGCACCACTGAAGAGCATAATGCAGATTGGCAAAAATCTTGTAAACTTGTAGTTTAAACTGTTGTAACAATAATTTTTAACAAATATTACCATTTGAGGTTATACATCTTAAAAATGTGAAAGCGACCAACTGTACTGTAGGAATACATTCTATTAGCTGTAGAGTTTATGTAAGAGCTCTAAGACAGGAATATGCCTCTGGTTCTTGAGCTGTTTGGCAGGCTTTCCGGGATGGCAAAGCCAAGCGCCTTGCTTTTGTTCCCACAAGTTACAGGTGAAGCTGTGTTTTCAAATCCCTCTATATAATGCACCCTAACATATGGAAGGGTTCCAGGAGAACGTTCTGAATACTCAGAAATGTGGCTCTGCCTGGGAGCATGCTGGGCAGTGGGAGCCACATGGGAGGCAAGATGCACTTGGCCACCAGTTCCCCAAACAGAGACAGGAGGTGTCACTGCTTATATGATGTCCCACCTGAGACGAGGTTCTTGGCTCTCCTCCCACCTATAAGGCCTAGAGGGCTAAGTTATCTCATCACTATATTTCTAAATGTAACAAAGGTTGTTAGTTGTAAGAACATCAAATTTCACAGAGGAAATATTTCAAAAGCTCAGAATATCTGTATTAATACTTTGTCTTATTCTTCCCTTAACAAGAGGGCCTGTTTACTGGCCAGCCCCAGGGCAAATAATATAAACACAGTATACAGACTCTGGAGAGTACATTTTTATTAGAATATTTTTTTTGTCTTGTCAGAAACTTTGTTTTGGGTGAATTCTGTCTGTGCTGGGAAAGAGCATTCTTTGATTTCAGAAAGTATTTTACAAGAAGGAAAAAAGGCAGGAAAGAAAAATTAGACGACTGAGTGCAAAATAGAAGTATAAAATTTATTTAAAACCACCCACAAAGTTCTGTGTAATCAGGAATGATACAATTTGTAATAGTCTTTTTAAAAACTCATGACAAGATTTAAAATATATTTTCAATTACAGTATTCATTTAGCCTTATTCAGTTAGGACAATAAAAAAAAAGGAAAGTTTACGTTCTAAACAGATGAGACACACAAGAAAAATAGAACAGAACAGACAATTTCCACAACAACAATTTTTACATGTATGTTTCAATACTAGTATCAACATTTCAATGCATCTTGCTACATAAACATGAAATCATGTACAACAACTGCTTGCACCAAAAAACATAGCTTAATTAGATCTTTCAAGTAACATGCAGTCACAACTCACAAGTCTTCAAGTACTGCTGGTAAGGGTTCCCTTGTCTGCAAAGAAGATTTTGAGGTTCGGTTCCTCAGCCAGTGCAGCTGCCCACCGCCCCACGAGCCCTGTGGGGCTGGGCTCAGTCGCACCGGGAGAGAACCAGGCCCCGAAAGTTTTCGGGAAAGGAAGCAACTTTTATACTTTCTCCTGTAATTACTGTGACAGAGTGAAGTGCTTTTTCTTTCCGATTTTTTTCCCCTCCCTGTACATAAACTTCTGTTGCTTTAAAGTTAGTTTTGTTTCAGATCTAAATACAGTAGGTTGGTAACTGAAGAGAGTCCAAAACCTCAAATTCAGAAATAAATAACCAAATACATCCCAAAGAAAGAGGGAAAAAAAGAAAGAATTAAAGAGAAAGGAAGAAAAATAGAAAATCCTGGGAAATTGTGTTTGCTTTGTCATATTATACTTTTTTTTAATAGCAGTGACAAATCATTAGTCATAATATTTTTATATGGTGTGCTCTTACAATTTTTTTTTTTTTTTTTTTTATGATACTAAGTTTGGAACAGTATTTATGACCTGGTGTATTATTGTCACAGTATGAAGAGCTGTCCCCTCCCACACTGAGCATATAATCTTAGAATTAAAGCCTGAAGCACCTATGTTTGGATTACTTAGAACTGTCTTTCTTTAATGACGCTGGGATATCAGGTTTGCTTTTCTGGCCTACAGTCATTTTTCATTAGCGGAGTAGAGACTCGAGGTTCTGACACTGACTTTTGAGTTGCATGGATTTGCACAACTGGCATTTACCAAGCTTGCATAAAACCTCTTTTCAATAGGCTTGTCCAGTACCGCTGCGGTTTATAAAGTTACAAATGAAAACACGGGTTTTTTTTGTTTTGTTTTCTATCAAAAATGTTATTTTCTCTTTTGAGAGAGATGTTTGGTAACTAGATGGAGTGGGGCTCGTTGCTCATGTAAGGCCCCATTGAGGCAAGGAAGCTTTGCAGGACTCGGGAACACAGAGCAGGGGCAGTTAGGGCGGGCAAAGCGCTGCCCGGCAGCTGCGTGTCTCCAAATCCCCCCCGCTGCAGCAACACCCGCAGCGCCGCACACCCTGCCGGGCTTTAGGCCAGCAAAGAAATGAGACAAGGAGCTTCCCGCAAGCCCGTTTTATGTCATCAAGTAAAAGGGAATCAAATAATGAAAACAAGTAATTGTCACAAGAAGAATGCCCAGACTTGGTGTTATTTAAATTTTGCTAGTTTTCATGATTTTGAGGTACAAATCTTTTACGAAATTCTCTTTGTAGACAAGGTTGGAAGAAGCACAGCCATTATAAATACTTAGAACCTGTTACAGAATAAACCAGACCAGTTTCCTTTGAACCTGCATTTCTCAAGTAGTAAGAATTTGGATGTTACTGGCCAATGTGTGTGCAATTGGGATATCGTGAAATTCATTTCTGATGATTGTACCGATCAGTCTTTTGGCAAGGGCTCCCATTTATACTCCTGGCCTTTTACACCAGTGTCAGGGTAAGGGGATGTTGCAAAGGATGGATATCCATTTAAGGCCCCTTTAAAGGCATGCTAAGGACAGTAGGATAAATGAGAGCCAGGCCCTTTATTCCCATTTTTTTTTTTAACCACACCCAAACCCTAGACCTTTTTCTTCCTCCCCATTACAATATTATAATAAAAATACAGATATACATGTAAAATATTTATCCATCATTCAATTCACAAAACTTCCACGACAGTCATTGAAAGGTTCTGTGGCACCAGCTGCAGGAGGGGACGCCAGGCGGCCGCGCGTCTTTGGCCAGCAGGTCCCCCCGCCGCTCGGTTGGTCTCGGTGGCCCCCCTGCTGCGCCCGCCCTGCCCCTCAGCACCCGGTGCCCTCTCCCCCGTGAGGAGGGCTGCGGGGGGCAGGGACGCCCCGCGCACCCCTAGCTCACTGGAACAGAACTTGTTTAGCACCCCTGTCTTGAGCTCACTGCAGCGACACTGCTGGAAGATTCTAGCATTTTATGTAAGTGCAGGTAGAAGAGCGACATCTGAAAGGGCCCAGTAGAAAGAGAACAGATGCTGTTGTGGAAGGAATTAAGGAAAGAGTGTTGAAAAGCATCTTGTGGCCTTCAAAGCTAACGTCTAGAGCAATGTGGTTACAGACTGCAAACAGTGGTGGGATGAAATGAGGAATTCGAGTGGAAAAAGGATTCTTACATCTTGTAGCTCCAAACAAGGAAAACGGGGATACTGTGCCCTTTTATCAAAGGTGGATCGTAATGAAGTATTTCCAGCCAGTTCCACTTGCTGCTGGAAGAAGAAAAAAAATCCATATTCCACTCTTTTCCAAGCAGTTCAGCGTTAAGGCATTTAACTTACGCAGTAGTCGGGCTTCTCTCGAGGCCTACGGCTGATCTCCGCAGAGGGCAGTAGCCAGAAGCCGCACAGCACATCTGCAGGTCTGTCTGGTGTCAGGATTTGGCGGAACTGGGAGTTATTCGAGAGCGGGCACTGCAAGGAGATGCTCACAACAGAGCAAAGGGACTCACTCTGGCAGAGCCACGCCTGGGGGCAGGCAGCCTGAGAGTCCTGCACAGTGCCTGTTGTTCAGCTGCTCACAGACAGAGGAGCAGAGCATCGCAAGTCTGCATTGGGCTTGGAAACAAGAAAGCACTCGTAGCAAACGATGCTGAAACATCCTTCTCTCTTGGGATGCAAAGTTACCTAACTGCAACATTCTAGGCTCCCTGTAAGAGAGCATGCCTTAAAATCATTAAAAAAAAAGGAGCAAGAAATTGTTGTTTAAAAAATAAAAGATGACAGAAAGATTTTGGAAGAATCACAAGAATTCTTACAGTATTCCTGAGATGAAGATTAGCTGATTTATATATAAAGCAGAAACAGTTTATGAGGAAAAAAAAGAAAAAATCACAAGCAGGCTGAGCTCTCTATCGCTGCTAAGTCCTAAAGCAGAGGGGCACGGAGGCTTCCAGAGCAGTTACCAGGGTTCATAGCACCCAGCAGCAGGTTGCAGCATAACCCAGTGCCAACTGCCCAGTAACCAACCTCAGAAGACCGTGCACAAAGTCACCCTGCGGTGAGAAAGGCAGCTGTAGCATCACCCTAATCTCCACGGATTAGACAGCAGCACCTGCTAAGCAATGCTAGTAGATGACAATGTTCTTGAGGGAGATCATGCTGTTCACGTGGAGAATTAAGACTTCAAAATTTAGGAGAAAAGGTATTTAAATTAGAGTACTAAACTAAAAACTGATTTTTTTCTGAAATGACCACAAATGTTTACTTAGTGGCAACAAAATAAACATGAAACATTTTAAATCTTCAGAAGAAATAAGTGATCTATATATCCTGGTGCCTCATGAAATATTACCGGTCATGTTTGGTCCTCGAGCAAGCCTCAGGTATAAATCTCTTCCCCTTATGCAATTAAATTCCTGCAGCAACACACTGAAGGGCAACCTCAACAGCCTAGGAGAACTGCCTGACTACGATACCAGGTCATTTCAGAGTACCCCGCAGCCACTAAGCAGGCACATGGTCGCAATGGTGGACCTGGGCCACTCTGAGATCAGAGAGGCCATGAGCTTTAAAAATATATATGTATTTAAATAAGATGTACCAAAGAAAAGTGTCAATAGAAAGAAGCACCACAAAGGCGTACAGAGAAGGCAGAGGTTGGCTCAGAAGCCAACCGCTCCCCTCAGCTTTGCACCCACTGAATGTGGTGCCTGATGAGCTTCCCACGCTCGCCATCGTGCTTGCCTGCTGCCTTGGCCACACAGACCAAAGAAAAGGTGATAAAAAAAAGGAAAAAAACACACAAAAAAACAAGCAAACAGTCTGAGTGCACAGAGAACAGAGGAAGGAGGACTGTCCTCAAAAGGCCTTAAGGAAACAGAAGAACCTGTAGACATGTTTTATAGCATGATGACTGGACTCTGATTTGGTTATGTAAGACCAGAAGATACATGGTGTTGTGGGTCAGCATTAGACAGACATCTTCCACACGTGAGAAATAAAACACACTGACAATTACAAAGGTCTTGCTGGTGAGAAAGTTCCATGACCACCGAGAAGCTGAGAGGGAGTTCATGTAACTGCAGGAATACATTGCTGATGGGTTTAAAAAGTGTGGGAGTGGACACGCAATTCAGTTTTTCATGCATTTCCTCCTGTTTGCATAGAGGTTACAGGATTTCTATCAAAAATTGAGAAGGGTCATATACAAAAACCGTGGATTAGGAAAGTGATGACCACTTAAAGTAGATAATTCCAAAGGGAGAGTTTTCATAGGAGAATAATGGCAGTTTGCACCTTACATTTTAAATATAAAACATACAGGTACACTTTTATCTGTATGTTACCATAAAATTCTTGACAAGAAACCCACTGAATAAGAGAAACTAAAAAAGGTTTCAAGAATCTAAGCCTGAAATGGGTCTGGAACAGTCCCAGTGGTCTTGCATGCCTCAGCCAAAGATCTTCCAGCTTCCTACACTTACATGGCTACCAGCAATATCGCCCATCGTCTGCATTTAACCATACATCCACGACCAACTGCAAGTCTCTCTCCGCGGGTCCTCGCAAGCCCCGGTGACTGCGGTCGGGGTGCCAGGGTCTGAGTAGGCACCAACTCTGCTCAGAGTATTGGCCTCAGCCAGCTGGATATGGAACCCGCATGAAGGCTTGACAGACATTGCAGTCAGCAGGGCTGCAGCCACGCAAACAGGGCCCAGATTTAACCCACTGACCTTTGCATAACACTGCAGTGATGTTAAAAACATCTGTTAACACAGAAAAATACCTGTGGTATGTTACAAGCAATCTAACTAGCAAAGAAGTTGCTATGTACCCGTGCTTAACATAAAAGGCTGCTTAAGATGCTAGAGTTATTTCCTGTTTTACATATAGAGAAGCACTGTCGTAGCTCAGACAAGGACTCCTACCAGCAGTTATTCCTAAGTAAGAGAGCTAGCTTAGCGAGTCCTTACAGGACAACTGGAAAACAACTGTTAGCGCTAGCAAGTCCCAAGAAATGGAGAGATCTTTAAAAACTTTTGGGATCTCGACTGGAACATTTTATGAAAGTAACCGATGTTGTTTTCTGCAATACAAGATAGTGTGTTACAACTCGGTAAGAGTGGAGAAGCTGCATGAGTAAAAATTCACTATTTAACTGGGCACGAACGCAGTAATTTCCGAAGGGCCCCAGTGCCTCAAAGCCCTTTGGAAAGTGTTCCTGCTTTCCTTCACGCTGAAGGCAGGGTGGAAGCGCTGGGCCCGCGAGAGACAGGGACGGGACACGTTCTGTCTGAGAAGTCGGAGATGCCCCGTGTTGGATGAGAGCAGGTTGTGCTGCTGTCCTGTGAGGAAGGGCCAGGAGGGCCGCAGCTGCGCCCACCTCCCGGGCTGGCACCCAGCGCGCAACGCCAGCTGTGAGAGAGCGAGAGAAATCAAACCCGTCCGTCTGAGCCAGCCCTGGCGGCTCCCGGGAGGCACCTCGGGGCAAGGGCAAGCCCGAGTGGTTGTGCGGGCCAGAGAGCAGTTTGCGACTGTTGAGACACGAGTAGCGTTATAAAATGATAGCCTTACTCCAACGCAAAGAATATAATTCTGTGTACAAGACTGATAAATACTCTGAAATATTACAATAAATAGCACACAGTTGTAAGAACAGTAAATAGTTGCATTTTCTATACTGCAGTGCAGTAACAGAAAATCTTAGCTTCCTTCTATGAGCCACGCCAGGAGACAGAGTGGCCGGCTAACCTGCCTGCTAGATACGCACGGGAAGAGTAGCTAGGAAAAAGTCAAGGAAAGAGCACCGCGATGATATTTCATTGTACAGATGGATCTGTTTTCTTATGTAAAGGATTCTGCAAGAGAGTGGTAAACGTGAGCTTTAGCACCCACCAGTTAATAGCACTACTGTTAAGATCCATTTTCTCTTCAAGAAAGGTAGACCTGGACTTAGCGATGGAGTCACGTGAGAGGTGACTTGCCAGGGGCTATGTTAGGAGGTATCCTTTAAATGCACCTAGTCTGCTCCCTGGATCTTTGAGGGAAGCTGCTGGTTTTTCAGTGGAACATTTTCGTCTTGAAGGCTCCAGTCGTACATATGTTAAAGATGGACCTTCACAGGGAAAGAGTCGAGGAAAAATGATCCACTTCGATGCTCGGAGCATCTTCAAAGGTAACGAGAGATGGCTCTGTGACTTATTAGTTTTGTGTAGAACACACGGGCGTGCTGAACGAGAAAGGACTTTTCAGTTTGTTTGCATTATACAAGCTAGAGCTATCAGCACTATCAGGGAAAACAAGAAGCTAGTCTTTGCTGTCGATGATTTACCGTGATGTACGACAAGGGGGTTCAGATGGTAGATACATCAATGGAACAGCTAGGAAACGTACAGTACTACCTACTGTATGGACAGCTGGAATTCTTACTAATCTTAGGCTCACCAAAAATATACAAGTTTTAAAATGGAAATCTAAGGCACACAAAATACCATAATGATTTGACGTATACTGTATATTACATAGTCAAGAAGCATAAAACTGCTGGTACAAAATGATGGCATAATATCGGTTTTGTTTCATTATTATTTACAATCCCTTCATATCCTCTATTTGAACTAATATTAAGCTTTGAACTAAAATTTGCAGCATACCCGGTTTTACAAATTTTACTTAAAATAGCTGAGATGCAAAGAACGGGTTCAATTCCACCATCCTTTGCCATCAACATTTGTGTGAATTTTATCAGGAATCTGTAGAACTGAATCCAAGGTCATTGCGTAAGGACTGCTAGGGCAGCCCTCACCTGGCTCCTGCAAGCGCCACACTCGTCTGTGGACATGTCTGCATGTGTACAGACATCATCTCGGTGATCTGTGCCAGACCGAAGGATTTGTAGCACCAAGGTCCCAACTGGCACTGTGCATTAACACGCAACTCGGCTAATGCTCGTACCGAAACTGTAAATACCGTGGTTACGGTTCAGCTTTTCAAGAAGAAAGCACCATGGCTAGGTTTTAAATAAAGCGGCTCTGGGCAGTTCCTAATCCTTGGTTACAGCACCACTACGTTATAACATCCTCAAGTACATGATGAGT
>VZSG01000374.1:614709-633927 GCA_013398315.1 Nothoprocta pentlandii | reverse complement strand
CAGCGGCTCCTGCAGCACCGGCCCAGGACAGTCTTTGAGCGACGCATCCAAGTTCTTGCAGTTAAGATAAGGTGGCACGTGAGGTTGCTTACTGCTGCATTCAAAATACCCGTAGGGAACGGAAAAATCCTGCTGAATGTTGGTCACTGCCGACAGGTCAGGCTTATGTGCCAGCGACGAGCACGGGTGTAAACTATCCACCTTGAACGGGGAGGAAGCCGCGTACTGTTTTAGCAAGGAGCAGTTTTTAGTAGCGTTGGAAGTATGTTTCATGGCATAGAGGTGATCGGAAGGCTCCGTTTTTATTCCAGGTTTTAAAGCATCTGTTTTGTTCCCTAGAAAACAAAAGAAAAAGTACACCTAAATGTAAGTATTTGTCCTCACTTAACAAAATGCAGCATTTACACAATATTCTCGTAATAGTTTTCTAATATGAAAACTATAATAACTTTTTTCATTTTTAATGAATATTTTTATGACTTACTTTAAAGACGCACTATTTTAGTATGCTATCTTGCTGAATTAGTCCCTTCCTCAACCTTTTCCAGGCAGATTGCTGAGAGCGGGTATATAAAACAGAAAGGTGTTTCACAGATGAGTAGATAAATGAAACGAGTTAAGTACTTGCTTCAGATCCACAAGGCCCCGTTCTACCTGGGCGCTTCCTACCAGCTGGCTGCCCCCTTCAGCAATGCCCAGAGCAGCAGGAAGCCCTAGATTTTACAGGAGATTTTACACTGACTGCTGGCTGAAATTTAAGCCTGTGAAACAATCAAAATTCCTGGCAGCTTTACCCGAATCATGATTGAAGACAACAGTATGTTTACAGATGGTGTCCACCTCGCAAAAAAATGCCCATTGATTGCGATGGCCTGTGCATTAGCGAGTCCTTTACAAACCTGCAGCCTGTGATCTGGCCACATCTCCTACCTAATCGCCCAAGTGCTCTGGGAGGGCTCCTCGCTGCGCCAGCCCCCCAGCCAGTCTGTGGGGTCAGGGCAGCCGGGCGGCCCCTCGACAGGGCCAGGTTGCAGCTAGAGCCCCCCGAGCTGCCTGCACCCCCCTGGGCCTGTCCTGCCCCACACACACCCCACTGTTCTCTTGGGCGTTCGCCCTGCTACTAACAATGCACAAATAGCTGCATATTAAAAGAAATGCCTTCATCAGGAGGGAGGAAAAAGCAAGCACATTTGGGACACACGATACAGTTACTACACAAATACTGAAACTGTGGAGACACAGAGGGTAACAGCATCAGCCCTAAAAGTCTTCTTCTATTAAACTGAATCCAAAACAAAGTCATTTAATTAGGAAAAAGAAAACAAGCCAATGCTTTCTCCTACAAGATCTGGATCAGCCACTCCAGGAGCAGGAGCAAAGGTCCGTCGTGATGACACGTCCTCTCGCGAGGCAGAATTTCATGCTGCTTTGCTACTCCCGAGCACTTGCCAGCTCAGGCCAACTGAACTCCCAGCTGGACACACTGGAACTACATCATGTTGAAATGAACAGTTCCTATCTGTGTGTCAGCAACACCGCTTTGCCTGTTCTCTTTCCATCTCACTGTGTTCAAAGTTTGTTTGTTGCCTTGCGCCTTTACCGCGTTAAAGCGCCGAGTCCAAATTACAAAAATACATTTCCAACATTTTTTTTGGCAATACTGCAGTATTTTTTCCTAAAATATGCGCAGTCTTAAATTTTAAATTCATTTCTTCTCTTTAATCTATCACATGTATCTGGTTATCTCTCAGGAAGTAAAATTAAAAATCACAGCATTGTGGCTGGCTCATTTTCCTCTCTTCTTTCCCCAAGACCCACTCTTATGTCTTAATTTCATTAATTCATTTTCTCCTCTCTAATCCTAGTTTTTATTCCCTGGCTTCATCATCCCCTGCTGCTTTTCTCTCTTTACAGCTGCAAAGCCTCCCAGATGAGTTCCGTGCCGTGTTCCGAGGAGGGCCCACACGGCGCCCTGCAGCGGCTGCAGTCTCGTTGCTGCTGCGCGGCAGGAGCCCCTGGGGCCAGCGCTGCCCCAGCCCGGGCCGCGCGGCGCCCCTGAGCTGCCTGCTCTCGCATGCCACCTTCCTCCCCTCGCTTAGGATCCTGCAAGGAGAATTTCTCTTACCATCTTACTAGACAGAAACCCGCTTGCTGCAAATCCCCCGCTTTGCAGCAATATCCGTGACACTGAAGAATCAAAGAGAAGTGTCTCATTATACGGTTCTGTGTTATACATAGTTGGCTTGCAGTCTCTCACAAAGCCCTTACCTTTCAAACTGGATGACTCAGTTCTTGTACCTTCAAATGGTAGAAATTCAAGCCTGCTTTTTACAGACATACCCTACAATAATATTTCGGTATTCTCTTATCATTTGTTAGGGGAAGGGCACTTGAAAATAGATCATTAGAGCAATATCATGATCTCCTCTTAGTAACATAACAACATGAACACATTTGTGGGTGATCGTCTGTTTTCTCCTGTTCTGATAGGGTAAGGACTACAGTGTCTTCTTCATTAGTTCCTGGCAAGAGAACGTGCAACTCTTCCCTAAGAGTGAAACACGAGGAGTTCTTCCCTTCCCTTTAGACGGATAAAACTCAACACAGTATCAGAAGAGGCCGGCGGATTTAATAGGCACCACTCACCTAAGCAATGCAACGTGTTGCTAAGATTTTCTGGAGCTTCCGTTTTCAGCTTCACTGGCGTTGAATACTTTTTATCTATCAACAGCTGCTTTTCGGACGAGGTCCTCCTAGTATCTGGTTTCTTTTTCTTGGTAGCTCGGAGTGGCTCAGCCAACATCCGCACTTCTCGGGGAAAAGCCGTTAGCACCTGTATCGCGCCAGCCTTTATCTTGGCTTCCAGCCCCTCTTCAGTGCCAAATTCATCTGTCTGTGAAATTTTGTAAAGAGGTAACACATGGAGCTGCTCATCACTGGGAATCACCCCCACTCTCCGGTTATCTTCCTTCGTTAAGGTGCAGACCTGGCAAGAGCAGAAACGTTTACAGATGCAACCACAGACCGAGAGAACAACAACTGCTTGCGTATTGGAGCATTGAGCTAGACTAGCCGCTGCCTCCCTTCCATATTCCTGATGGCTACGCATCCTTCAGACGGAAGCATCTGACAACGACCTTCTCTCATTTACACTGGAGAGAAGATAAACTGGTATCTGAAGTCTAGGCATTTATCTTGGACAGAGGCTTTCTGTCTGGGAAAAATGCAACTTCGGGTCAGCTCATACTACCTACAGATAAATGGCAAACTCAGTAAGTGATTTCCTCTGGAAATATACTGGAAATTCCTTTAAAAAAAATCTTTCTCTGTGTTTTTAAAACTTAATCTGAGCATCAAATATATTAAGAAAAAAACTCTTGGGTTAAGCAAGAAGTTTTCTGAAACATGGAACTTTTTTTTTTCTCTCTCTCTTTCGGTAACTGGGAAAAAATATAGTTACTCACAATATAGTTGCTCTGTATTTTAAGTAAATCTCAGCCCTAACTCCCTGTCTCTCTCAGTACACTTTTCCAAAATGCCCACTGTTCCCCGCTCTGCCTGCCGTAATGAACTCCCGAGGCTCAGTCTGGTCTCAGGCCACCAACCTACTTTCTCCTGTGAAATTACACACTGCTGTAAGAGAAAGCAGCCGAGAGAAGGAAGCTGGCTAGATCTAGTTTGGTAAGGACACACCAGAAATGTGAATTAACATCAAAACTTTTGCATTTATTCATTCTTTTAACATTTCCAAATCACTGCTGGACCTTTAGAGCATTTTCAGACCTTCTAGGGGCCCAGCCGTTATCAACATTAAGCATTTGCCTTGAAACAGGAGCTCAAAACATCAGCTTGCTTGTTTGCTAGGGACAGAGCAGAGCAGACAACACTGATCGTGCTTCACCCTGTGCTTTCCAAGGGATGGCTACAGTTTGACATTATGATCTCGTGTAGGAATGATCACCCCATTAATAGTTTTATTGATTACGTTCGGAAGAGGCTCCTAGTTCTCCCCAGGAGAAATTAGATGACTGGAAAACCACACGTTGGGATCGTGGCTTCGTTAAGCTATGGCTTAGTTTTAATTACTAGCTACAACATAGAGCAGTACTCCCTGAAGGGGCGCATTATCTTTCCATCATGGTGCAGGCTGCACGTGATGCCTAACATTCCAGGGGAGAACAATATACTGTAGGGAGAAGTAGCTAATTTTATTTTACAGCATAGCTTTCACATAAAGGCATCGTACAGTTATTTCCAGGAGAGTATAATTACAGAATCACAAACTACAAGTCCTAAATAAGGTAGTGGGGAACTTACAAATAGCTGTATGCAAAGCTTGGCAGTTGCAAAGCAGCAAGAGGAGAAAATTGAAGGGGCACAGAGCAAGGAAAGAGCTTTTCAGGTGGCGCTTTGAAGAGGATCAAAGAGGGGCTCTTGGCAGTGCGGAGGGGCCAGTAGAAGCCGGCGAGCAGCACTCACTGCGCGCTCGCTCCATGCGCACTTACCTGCACGGGCAGCCTGGGCACTACGAGGGGGTTGGAAAAAACAACAAGTTGTTCCGTGAGCAGCACGCGGAGCCTGGTCGCCCCTGGAACACCCTGTCCCCGCACGGCTCCGCACGCCCCTCGTGCCCCTCTCCCCCGCACCCCAGCGCCCCCAACGCTCCCAGAGAGGGTGCCACGTGGCTGACGGCGCCAGCAGACGCCAAGGGAGTGGGCAAGGAGGGACAGGGGAATCGGGGAGGGCAGAGGCCGGCGCGGCCCTCGCTCCCTCGGGCCCGGGGCTCACGGCTCAGCATGGCCGCTCCTGGCCGCCGCGCGCCACAGACCCGCCACTGCCGCCTCTCCCCCCGCGCACCGCATCCCGCACGGCCCATTCACTCCTTCTAGGAAGTCAGAGATCTTCTCTTAAAAGCTGACTACTCCTAACAACCTTTTTAGCTGAGTCAGAATAAAGCAAAAGTAGATTAGCTCTACATTTTTTTTTTTTTTCAGTGCTTGACCCATTGGAAAATGCAGAATCAGAGGGAAAAAACCCACAGCTCATATCAGTGGACAGACAGTTTCAGCTCCACCACAAAAACAATATCCAAAACAATATCCTCTCTGAAACAAGAGACCACAGGACTGTTCTGAGGCAATAAGGAAGATGATGGTTGTAGCAGATTTACAGAACTGAGTGTGATGCTCGAGTCACTCCAGCACACAAAACTTGCTAAATATTGAATTAAAATACCTAGCAGCGAGAAGTGTTTAAGTGTATGTTAAACAGAAAGTTACTATATCTACAGCCTAAGTACCACAAAAAAAGTATGCACGTTTTCCAGAAAAATATCACCCATATTTACAATATAAAAAAGAAGAACCCAGCAGATAATTCGGAAGTCAATGTTAGAGAGAAAACACGTACAAACCGAGGCTCAGTTGATGTGCTAGCAGTCTGCAGCTGAAGCAGAGTAACCCACCAGCTGTGAAACATTAGCTCCAGAAGCCATTCATTAATATTGAAATCCATGCAAAATATTCCATAGAAAACTCTGCTGCTGACCAATTTGATCAAAAGTAAAGCTAGAGAAAAGTGGCCGTGGCTCAGCCTGGCTTGCAGAGCGAAGCCACCCACCCTGCTGCACCCACCACTTCCTCGGGGCCACGCAGGACGCGCAGAGGCAGCGCTGGCCGCCCGCGCGCCCGGCTCTGCGCCTCATCGATACCCTTCGCTGCCCTGGGCCCAGGGCCACAGCGGCTGAACCTGCATTTCTGAGAGCCTTTTCCCTTAACTGAAACGCACGCAGGAACTGAATGAAATTCCCTCCTGAAGAGGCCCAGGTGGCACCTGTGGCCACAGAGCTGTAAGTGCCTGCCAGCCGAGCTCTTCCACATGCCTCAGCCTCGTGAACTCCACGCAGAAACGACGCTGCCTTTTCCATTACGGGGTGAGGACAGATGTTTCGAATTCAGGATGCAGCAGAGTAGTCACAATGCACTTCCAAACTTGAAAGGTGCAACTGAATTTCCTATACTCATCCTTGCCTTGCAGATGGGATGCGAGGGGATGCCATTGGGATGCATAAAACCTGCATCAGCATCTTTCTTACCGTTACAAATATAAATGACTTCACTTTCTTTTCCTTTGCAGTTTTGAGACAGTGCGTGCAGTTTTATTGCCCCAGGACAGACTGAATAAGCCTGTGTAAGTCTGAGTAGGCTGGAGAAGGGAATCCCAAACGTATCTGCCTCAGAGCCATGTACAAGTAACAGTGACATTGCTTGGTACAATCGGAACCATCAATTTAAGCATTAGGATCTTTTCTTTTGGCAGGAACAGTTCATAGATGGACTGCTGATTGACCCTGATTTCTTACATTGGTTAGTAATAAAGTTTATACTGTAGCTGCCTTCCAAGCACAGATTTGTCTTGCTTGCTTTCCTTCTTCTACAGTTCCTACAGCAAAAAGGGCAATGTTCCCCACAGGATGAGAAACATCCATGCACTTGCTCTAAGGCTAGCCAGGGTATCATATATAAATATAACCCCCCTCATTCTCTGGTTTAAATGGATTCACACAGGCATAAAGATGGGGATCTTCTGCAGCAAATCCACCGAGGTAACAGGAATACTTAGTTCCAGAGCCTCCACTGCTGCCGGCAGCGCTTTTGTGTGTGTGCTGCTCGGGCGCAGCCTAACTGCTCAGCAGCCCGACAGCTACCGCCGCGTACATCCCTGCTTCCCAGGGGAATGCCAAAGGACCGCAAGATGCCCGAGTAAACCTGGCTGCCTTGCATTCCCCACAAATCCTGTTCATGAACAGAAGCTACCCTTGCTCCTTTCAGTAAACACGTTACCCCTCTGTAGGTGCTGTATTTTCCTTTTACTACATTCACGGTTCTTGCTAATTGTTCCACCAAAGCACAACTCCGCTAAATTCGGGATGTGACTTTGCTAACCAGGATAGATGTTCAGCAGCTCAGATACATAGCACACTGCGTATCCTATGCATCACTCACCTTCTCACTGTAAAACTGAAGCTTCCTGTCGAGAAATACCAATTTGGGATGTCTTAATATTTACAACTATTTTGTATTTATAGATAGCCTTATGTTACAAGTATGTTTCAATAAACAGATGTCAAATCTAAATAAAGAGAATATGTAGCATTCAAAAGTTACAATTTGTGTTCTAATATAAATTCAAACCACACTTGGCTACTTAAAATACAGAAAAGGACAGATCAGTTATTTCACCTCTTCTTTGTTCGAGCTTTCTTCTGTTCACGATTCTCATTTTCTAAGAGATGATGCAACTAGTAATTCTTTTCTGATTTTCTCCCCTGCAATTCAAAATGCTTTTGCTGCAATGACCACACCAATAATAATGTAGCTAATGTAGATTTTTCTTTCATGCAGAAATATTTGGATATTATTTCAAAGATAATAGTCACCTACCTTCATCACCTCCTACCCCATGGTTTTGTGCTACTCCATATCATCAGACTGTCTAATTTCTGACTAGTATCTATACTAATAGGAAGCCTCATAAGCACACAGCATAAGAAAATGAGAGGTTGATGAATTCCCAGGTTGAGGTAATTTAATAGGGAGATTATTTGTGTAAGCTCTTCTACAGATGTCTACACAAGTCTCTGGTTAGACAGCTTCGATATTTGACCCTGCACTTGAGACCTTTATTCTGAACAGCTTATCTGGCTTGTGGCCAATCCTCCCCAGAAGGCTGGTGTGTTTAAAGGAAAGAAGGCACGTTGTAAGAAGGCTCGCTCCCATGCCTTTCAGTAGCTGACCTACAACATGAGCCTATGTCTGCTGCAGACTAAAAGAGAATAAATAGATGCAAATAACATGGAAATTTATAACTGGCAACATGCAACTTAAAAACTTAATGCAAATGTATCCACTAAATCAGGAAGCATTTTGAAATGTCAGTAGCAAGCAGCGCAAATGAGAGCCCCCTCTACGTACCACTGTGCTCCCGTTGTGCATGTTGTGTGTGTCCTTGTGGGCGTGGGCGCAGAAATCTATGCAAGCTGTGACCCCCGAGAAAGGCCGGCCGTCCTTGCACCCCAGCCGGCAGTCTGGGCCCATGTGCTCGTTTTCCACCTAAAGGTAAAATAAACTACAGGTACTTAGGGCTGTAAAGGAGTCACTTGGCACCTGGTGAGCCCCAACTACATTTCTGACTGAATAAAAAGTCAGTAAAAATTAGAAAATACATATTTTCCATTGAAACATGTAACACATTTATTACTGGATGCCAGCAAGATGATCAGCTCAGAGCCTAACTCGTCTGACCAGCAAAACCTCTTATCATATTATTTGTAAAAATTGTACCTGCACATAGTTCAGGGCATAACTTGGCCATCGGCTGAAGGCAGCAAGACAGAGTTTAAAGTCAACTAGACCCACAGGACTCGCCTCACCTGTGAGCTCTGTGGCTCTGCACATTAACCTGGTTTGGAGTTTCGGCTTGTTTAACTAAGCTGACTATTTAGAGCTACTCTTGCATTATTTGAATATCACAGACCTACCTGGTTCTGAAACGCTTCAGGAGCGAGCTTTTTATAAACTGGAGCCACATCAGTAGCTAATGTTTGCAAATTATTTTCAAGCAGTTCCTCCTGCAGACAGAGACAACATTTAAAGAATGGTAATGTACTTTAGAAGACTTTAATCCAGTTTCAAGATGATTGACATGAGTCGGCAAAGCTAGAAAGTCTACCCCGATCTTACAAGGTATTAATCTGACTCCTGTTCTATTATCTTCTGTCACCAGCTGCAAATAGATCTACTGTCCTAAGTTGTCAGAACTGATAAATGCAAGTGAACCAAGTAAGAACGCAGGACGTGCTAGGGCACGGAAACCCCAGAACACAATGAATTGCTTCCTGCATTATTTTTGCCTTCACATACATGGACAGTTCAAGGAAACAGGTATGTCCTACACAAAATTGAAAAGCAATGTCCATAAAAGAGAAGAAATGACCACATGGAGATAGAATGCCAAGTCTAATGCTTTCTTCTTCCTTTTTTTTTTTTTTTTTTTTTTTTTTTTTTTTTTTTTTTTTTTTTTTTTTTTAATGGAAACTTAATTTCTACCAATACAGTTTCTGCTAAAGAAATTCTGGCTTTCTGCTTTCATGTTCCTTTTTAACTGACGAGTAACTGACAATGGCATTTAACGTTATTTCCTGCTTCTTGGGAAAGATGTCTCCTATTGCAACAAAACTCTTATCAGGAATATTTGGCATTTCATTCTTTGACGGTTCAGAACTCTCAGGACTTTAGGAAAATACCTACTAGATCTGGAAGACATACACAGTTCCTTGGGAAAAGCCTTTCAATGTGGTACTAACTAGATGGGCTTCCACAGTGGTTTAGTAGTTAAGCTCTTATTTATGCAAACGTGATCCCTAAATTCTGGGCCAGGCTTTTGGAGACAGCTGCAGCTTCAGATTTGGACACTGTGCAGTGGCAAAAAATAACAGCTTATTTTGTTTTACAAAAGCATTTCTGCATATGCTATATATGTCCATGTACCTAAACGTAAAAGTACACTTTGACATTTTTCAGTGTGGTGCTACATTATTAAAGAAAACTATATCTTAAAGCCATACTATAAGCCAGTTATTTTAACTGCAGATTGCTACCACACATTCTAAATTGCACTGAAGGTAAGTACATCCTTTATTATCTATTCTATGTACTATTCTTACCTAGGTGTATTACACCCTTAACCTCATCTCATTCCATCCAGTGCCTCAAATGATCCAAATCTTTCTGGACTTCAAATCTATCTTCTTAATTTGCTATACCTTCTAGTTTTATGTCATCTGCAAAATCATCAATATCCAGTATTTAGCTGAAAGAATTATCTGCTACTAAAATTAACAACAAAACCAAACGAAGAGGAGTTCTTTACCGTGGAATTCACTTTGTGCTGCACTGCCAACCTCTGCAGCTTGGATATGCCCAAGGGCCCTCATCAAGGGCTGTGGCACAGGGCTACCCTAATGGTGCACAGGCTGCCCTCACAGGCAACCTACAGTCATGCACGCTGTACGGCCCTCAGTCTCTCTTAGCTGCAGAAAGCAAGGAGGCTTTAAAACTTGCCAGAAAAGAAGGGAAAATAATACATGGGTAGACTGGACACCTGAAAAACATGTGGTTACTGGCAATCTCCAGTTACATGTGGTTACAGGCAATCTCCTCTTCCAGGTGGCTGTTTCTACACACTGGTGCACAAAGCCTCCAAATAGACAAAGCAGCTGGAAACAAACAGCTCTCGGGAGGCAAGCGGCACTTCCAGAGGCCTCTGCAAAGCTGGTGCCGGGCTCCGGCTCTCACTGCGGCTCCGGGTGCCCTTGTTCACCCGGCTCCAGCTCTCACTGCGGCTCCGGCTCTCACTGCGGCTCCGGGTGCCCTTGTTCACCCAGCAGGGAGGACAGGAAGCTGCCAACACAGCCCGCAGCCTTGGGGAGGGCAGTTCATCACCCAGCATGGAGCTGCTGCAGTGCTCTTACATTGTGAGAGTTCTGGACACAGGCCAGGCAAAGCCTAAGACAAGTCCTGATACTAAAATGCATAATAGGAGACATTGAATTTTCGTGCAGTGGAATAAATATAAGCACTGATGTTGGGTACATATAAGTTACGCACATATATGTGTGAGAAAGGGGGGCAAATATCTGTAGATTCCGCTTCTTCTTGTGAAAATAATCTGAATGAATACTGGAGGAAAACAAAGTATACAAATATATACAACAACATATAAAAAAGTCTTACTTGTTTGGAGTCATCAGTCAGAAGCCTAAATTTCCTGGGGTTTTTGCTTCTGGCAAATTTGCAGCCATTGAAATACATACTCCACGAACAGCCAAATGAGAATGATGCTCCACAAGTTTCGGGATCAAGTCCTTGGCATGCACACGTACGGCTATGAGAGGTGACAAGGGCACGGCAAGGCAGATTGATGAAGCAGTTTTGTTTTTTAATAAAATAACAGCATTTAATACATAGCAAAATAATGCACGAGTGTATAAAACATACAGTTTAACCAGTATACTTGCCCTCAATTAGATATTTAGGTGTGGAGGATTGCTTATTATCTTTCTCTAGGACAAATTCAGAGCCCCCAATACTCCAAGCTACTGTGATTTCGATTCATCTGACTGGATTAAAGTACAAAAAGTAGCACTCTTACTGAATGCCATCCTAAAATGGCATTCTTGGGTGGAGATACTGTATCACCAAACTGATCCAACTTTTAAATGGAACATCTCTAATCACATGAACATTGCATTGAGGTCAACTGCATCCAGAGGGACTGATTAGATGTAGGCCACATAAATCAGCAAACCAGGGCAGAAATGCTGCAGAGCGTCAGCTGCAACCCATTAGCTTGTCAATTAAATTAGATTCCTCACATTAGTTGGTCATTTCAGGCAGAGAATGTTTACTCTATCATTTGTTTAAAAAAAAAAAAATCCAGGGTTTTAATTATGACCAGTTATCTGAAGCAGCATAATGGAAGAGTGGCATGAGGGCTCAGCCCACCCCAGCCTAATGAATGCAAGGACTGCTCAACTTCCCTTTCTTCTGGATGCCACCTAAAGAACAGGCCCCAGGATGAGAACGGGAACCTGCCGGGGTAGCACTGCTCCATTAAGTGCTCCCAGTAACAGGGGCTGTCCTGAAAACAGCAGTCACTGCTAGGTGCCAGACAGGGCTGTACAGCTGGGAAGTGATGGGCATTTCTTGGAATGAAGCGACTAACAAAGGGAATTGCCCATTTGCCCATTCTGGAACTTTGCAGAGAAGGCTCCTGCCCTCTCCAGACACTTATTTCAGAAACCTCAGTTGCTATTCCCTCAGCTTTGGACCTTGCTAGGAGAGCAGCTGTGTCAAGGGCACCCTGACTAGCCTGTGTCCTTTGCCAGGCGAGCAGTTCGCGGCCACCCCCTTCCCCGGCACCCGGGCCCAAGCATCGCTGTCACTGAGAGCCTGCTCTCTAGAAAGGCTAGGAACCAAGTTCTGGACTAAAATGACACCTAGTGGTTTGCAGTTTAAAGCAACTTTTGTGTATTTACCATCAGTAGTACTAGTACTGCTCAAGGCTCAAGTTTTTCTTTCATGCAGAATGACACTCCAACAGCAACACATCAAGGGCTATTAGGGGAACTTACTCTTCATTTAATGCACATCTGCGGCTGGTGGGACAGCCGTATTTTCGGAGGCTCTGTGTCAGTTCCTTGTACAGCGTATCAGCCAGGAGATGTGGGATCCCTTCCCAGGCCAAAATCAGGATCACTATGACGGCCGTTTGGCAGTGGTGCCCTGCACGCTGACGTACCAAGCACAGCAACTTTTCTTCATCGCTACTTCTTCGTATCACCTGCAAGAAAAAGGCATTTTGTTCACGCCCAGATAAACATAGGGAACACTTGCAAAACCTGGACATCAGATCTTTGTGCACCTGCTTTACTTATTACTAAGCAAATAAACTGTTTACAGAGCCAAAATAAAACAAAATGCTCAAGTAACACTATTAAATTGCCCACGTTATTTCATATCAAGTCACTTTTGGGTCTGCCAAACTGGCTTCAGTGGAGGAAATTGCACATAGGCAACCAAAAGCAAAATTCAGCCTGCAAAAAATTAATCAAAGAATCAGAGTAAGGAATACTGCTGTCCAAAGGGGCCACCCAGCACGCAGGCCTGGCTGGGACAGCATCACATGCTGCTCCCTGGGAAAGAATGTCATTTTGCATTGCATTTCTACCTGTAGAAGGAATGGCAACCTATTTTACAGAAGTAGGAATATTTTCAGCGTCCCAGCCTGTGCAAACAATAAGGAAGACTGATAAGAAGAAAGTAAGTGATCCTGAGATAGCACAGCTACTGAAAAGCTAAGAGCTGTCCTGAAACGACACTGAAAACAGACCCGCCAAGCCAGAGGCCGGTGCATGAGCACGCCGCGCAAGCACACGCGTGTTCTGGCCGCTGCCACACAGCCGCAGACAAAACGGTTCCTCCCTTGTGAAACAAGAAGATTGGAAGAAAGTGGTGAAAATAAACAAACTTACTGCAAGCAGAAATGAGATTTTTCTTGACACCACTTGCAACACTATCTACGTTGCAGTTCTGAGCAGAGTTGTGAGGTTTTTCAGTGAATTGTAGCTCTACAGTGCAACGTCAGCCAACTGCATCCATACACACACCAAAGCTCGTTTGGCTGTGCACAACCTCAGCCAGCACCTCTCACACGAAGCCCATTTCTCCCTCACTCTTGGAGCAGCACGAGGCAGGGGTGAGAGTTTCACCTGTCCTCTGGTACCTTCCAACACCGGGGCTTTCGGGCAGAGCCCCTGTCAGGCTGGTGTCCAAGCTGCCCTGTTGCCCGGCACGCGGCTAACTGTCACACGCAACTCCCAGCCCCGTCAGCTCCGAGCACCCACATGACCTGAGCTGACTGAAAGCAGGGATCACGGCACCCTTGCAATTAATCTGCAAGTGAAAAGATTTTCAACACAACAGTTTCAGTGGGAATCTGTGCAGACTTTGCAGGAAGAAGAAAGCTCCGAGTTAATTTGTGTCAAGAGAGAAAGTATCGCTCTTTTACAGTTAATCATACAATTTTACAGAGAGCCTTAAACCTTAATGAGAAAACAAGCAAAAGCTTCTGAGATGCCTTTCCACAAATGAGTCTTGGTAGTGACGAATCAGTACAGTATTTTCTACAAAGAAAGAAAAATAAGGCTACTCATTTCCATTTGAGTGAGCTTTATAGAAGACCTATTATGGCTGATGCACAATACAGATTATTCATGTCTGTGTGAGTTTTACATTCTTTAGGCAGCACAGTCCCTTCAGCCTAGAGAAAGAAGAATTTAATGTTGTTACTCTGCACCAGGGGTGATGCTTTTAGTCTCTTTTTCTCTTTGTTTCCCAGACTTCACAATTTCACTACAGGAAACTAGTACCTCTTAGTTTCTCAATACAAAAAGAAGTTGTCCTTTGCGAACTCTCATCTCTTTCTAAACTAGGAAGATGCTGGAAAAGGGACAAATGGAGAGGAATTTACAGTTTCCTATAAACTAACATGCAAACAGAAATGCTGTATGGTTCTCTATGATTTAACAGTTCTTCTAATGTGCAGAATTGCCACTGAATTCCTTGCTGTACTTACTCTAATTCATATACACTGACGCAGTTCTATTAATTTTGTAATTTATCATTTATTTTCTAGTGCCTGCACTACTCAACTGAGTTTCTGAATTCTGTCATTAATTGCACTTTAAAGAAAAAAAGGACAATAGCTGCCTTTCTTACTAGACTTGTGGTTATCTGATAACCAAGAAAAAAATGTACACTGAAAGCTAAGAAAAAAAATGAGAAACTATCCCCTGGGTATTGAGATTTTATCCAATGTGCTTACAGACCGGATTTCTTATTTCTCTTAGCAATAGGCCTAGTAAAGTTTTACTTGACAGATCATTTCTTGGAGTGCTCTTTTTATTTAGTTTAGAAGTCAGTGATTTATTTCCATTACACTTACTGCAGCTTGAAAAGATTGGGGGATAACGACAAAGTCTGTTAACACTTAAGTAACCCCAAAGCATATGCACTTCGCACTGATGACCACTCACCTCCACCATCTACTTGCTGGAAAACACCATACTTGTGTTGAAATTATATAATAGCAACGTGGCCTTACAGTGGTCAGAGAGCAGTGTACATGGAGTCTGTCCACACTGCAGTTCTTCTGGGTTTGGGTTTTCTCCTCAGCATGCATTTGCTGTAACCAAGGTCCTTCTCAGTAGGCAAATGAAATTAATATACTGGTAGAGCTGCAGCAATTACAATATTTGTATATTTATGAATCAATTCCTCAAGCAGTAACTTGAAATGCAAACGTATGTGATACTGGAACTTGTAATTCCCACTGCACTTACATCATTTACCTATGAAACACCAAGGTGCAAAATACTAAATAAGATTTACAACAAATAAAGCTGAATTTGTTTTTCTGACTATAAACAAGTGCACTTATTTGTGCTAAAAATCTATGCCCCAAAGTTATCAATAAAACATTACTTCTGTGATACAGTTTGCAAAAATGACAATGCAGATAATCTAATACTTCAGTTTGTTGAGTAATGGTCTCTAAAAGAGGAATAAGAAAATAAAAAAGATAGTTGGAAACATTTTTAAGCCAGTTTTTTATAATGGAAAAAAAAATCCTTTTTTTTTCCCCCGACCAAAAAAATCTGTCTTCTTAGTGGCTCTAATAGAGAAATAACATAGTCATCAGAAGAGGTTTTTAGTAAGTTTGTAGTGCATTAAGTAACACTTTTAAGCTTTATATGACAACTTTTCTGTAGGTAGGGGCACATTACCACTGAAGTCCCCGTAGCCTGCAGCTGGGCATGAAGTTACAGGCTACTCACTCCTTCACTTCCGCACTAACATAACCACATCTAGGACACAGGACAAACCCATCCTTCCAAACACCCTTTCTACGTACATACAAATCAGGACTGGGGCTAATACAAGTACCATACTAGCAGGGCACTGATTCAAGTAGGGGGCTCAGTTATTTCGGTCGTTTTCAAAACAGATTTTTTGTACATCACTCCTGTGCTGTAGTCGGTCACCCACTCCTACCACGTTCTGTGCAGCGTCTGCTGGGAATTACTGAGGCTATCCATGTGTTCCCATTAATGCATGGCCTCCAACAGCAAAACCACCTTTTCTTCTGTTGGCTGACCCAGATATTGTGGGGTGGCAGTTGGCTAACGCGCGCAAGCCTGCAGCCTGCCAGAGAGGACAGATACACAAACCACAGCTAAACCTGTCTTTCTGCAAACCACAAAGGTAGAAATAAACACACTTTACCTTTTAGCTCTTGCTTTTGTTAAGAAAATTGGGTTTATTAAAGAGGTGCCATAAGCAGAATTGGTTTCAGCATTTTTTTTCCAACAAATTATGGGATAAGCAATAGGAAAAGGGAGTTTTCCTCTCCCCCATGCACAAGGTTGTCACCGAGACAAAAATAGATGATGAAAGCACTTAAGGCTAGTTTGCAGTTATCTCATTTTGACTCAATTCAAAGAGACCAAGAAGAGCTGGAGCCGGTCAGACAAGCCAACTGCTTAGTCCTGTCACCCTGACTCTGACAAGGGTGTAGGAAAGACACAGAGATATAGGTGACACTTCTCAAAAGCCAGTTCAGTGACCCTGCCTTTCCCCTCCCTCCCTGCGATGCTGGACACTCCGCAGCTGCAGCTGTGCCGCGCTCCTGAACTGAGAGACACGAACTGCAGGCAGCCCTCGAGCTTTGGGAGCAGGGTGAGGGGCACAGTTGTTTCTTGGTTTGTTCCTCCTTCTGTCCTAGTCCTTCCTAGCGGCATTTGCTGTTGCACCACCATGGAGCTCTGGAGCTGATGGCTAGTGAAGTGTCATTACCCCAGGCCGCAGCACTCAGGCCGCTGGCAATAGCAGTGCATAGATCTATGGCATTCCAACATCTGCCTCCCTTCACCCTGACACTGAATTTACCTGGCTGCTCACCATTCATTCTGGATCACCGGTTCTTACTGCAGCTCATGGCAACCAGCCACCATCAGCACTGTCCTGAACAGCTCTGTGTCATCTGCAATTTCTCACCTCAGGGTTTCCCATCTTTATCCAAACCATTTCTGATTATATTGAACAGCATCAGTAGAGTTATGCTATCAATAAAATCTACTTCAGCTGTCCAAACACTTGAATTCTACTTACTTGAATTATTTCTTTTAGACTGTTGAAGCAACTGTCTCAACTCTTGGCAGGAGCTCTGGAACAAGGAATAAGTTCACTGTGAATAAAAATTACTTGATGTCCCTAAACATAAGCCAGTCTATCTAAATTAGCACGTACATGACTTATGCAAGGAGCTTGGAGTCAGACTGCAGGAGCTCAACATACCAGATGCTAAATTACCATAGGGGTGGGAAATTCCTTTCCAATTTAGGATCACCAGAATGGATGTGTTAACTTTAATATGATACAAACCAGACACTTCGAACAAATAATTACAAAATTTTAATTGCGAATGAAACACAAGAATGTTATCTATTACTAGGCTAAAAAGAAAAAATGGAACAAATAGATCTTTTTTAGGCTTATCTCTCCTCCCTGTGGCTCCACTGGGGTAAATCCTTTTAGCCCATTCTGAATTTCTCCATCAACAGCAGTGCCTCCTTCACAGGATATCAGTAGACATTTCTAAAGTGAGAACATGTCCCAGCTGTTCACTAAGTTTTCCCGAAACAGGTGACTCATTTAAAATAGTCTAGCTCCGTACTTTCTGACAAGCAGATTTTCAACTAATTTCTCCCATTTATTCCGTCTCTGCTGCCTCCTTCCTCCACAAGAGCAGGGGATGAGCTGCTCCATAACCACCTGTGCGCAGAAGAGCCCCGTGGCTGCTGCCGACGGCGGCTGCTTTCGCAGGCGATGCTGCGCGCAGCGACAGCGGGAGAAACGCTCCTGTACATGGCACAGGTGGCTGCCCTCCTTCTCCCTAGCTCATCCTCCCTGCCTACTCATTAATCCAAATGAAATTCCTTCTGCTCTGGAAAAATGTTATATCCTTTACTCTCAACATGTCCAAGATGCATTAAAATGGAAATAAATCCCACATCCTGAAATTCACTCTTCTCAGGAGCTCTGGCAAACTCCAGCAAATGAGGCAGCACTGAAGGATTACCTCAGTAACAAAACCACAGTTACTTCACTGTTTGCACAGGAATGCTGTTGGGGTGTTTTGCAAGAATTATCCGCCAACACTGTTTTCAGATTGCTACAAGAAGCAGTGCTGTGCATTTACAAATGAGCAAAATACAGTAGAGAGTTTTTAACATGAAATTCATTCAGCAAAAATGAAAACAAAATTCAAGCCCCAACTCCACAACCTGGTGAAACAGATAGTTCAAAACAAAGATAAGAGTTTGAAAAACTTAGTATTAAGGATTTTCTTAATGCCTTTTTCAAGTTGCTTCTGAAACAGATTACATCAGCTGAGAACATCAGCTCTTAGATTTTGGAGGGTTAACAGACCGTTCAGAGGTAAAAAGCAGGGCTTGGAGACAGCAGATCTTTGTGGATATCTGGAAGGTCCCTCACTAAAGGCTTGGGGAGGAGGTTGAAAGACCTCATCCTGAACAAAACAAAACCACCCAGGAAAAACTGGTGATAAGACATGAAACGAGGCTGCTATGTCCCTGCAGCAGCTCTGTAGGGCTGCTCGGGTTCCTGGCATGTTTGCTAAGGATAAACAACAGGATGACAACATTTGTTGCTGATAAAAAGTAATTTAGAGCACTGTGCAATCTGCAAACAAGGAAAGAGTTCACTCTGCTGGGCAGCAAGAAAAGGACAGACAAAATCTACTCTAGATGTGCTAACCTACTGAATGTGGAGAAAACACTCCCATTTTCACACAGAGATGGGACTTAGAGCTGGCCATTACCAAACAGGAATGAGAATTTGGCACAAGGAGAGAAAGGAAGCAACTTCTAGGAGTTACTGGGAAAGAAATACAGGGCTGAAAACATTACTGTGCTGCTTCTCTACTTCAGAACTTCAATACTGTGTGTGGTGCAATTCCAACAGACAGAATAGACCGGGAAAAGATACAGGGAAGGGCAGGCAAGGGATGATAACACTTGTGAAGAGCAGTCAAGCACCGAGCAGTCACCTCCAGTACAGGGAGTTGCAAAGCTGGGAATTACTGGGAACAGCAGGAGTTGTATCTGCCTGCTGCGCTGGAGGGTCAGCCCTGGAGGCAGGACGTGGGTGGGAGGACCCCTGCCCTGGCCACACTTATCTGCTCTTATCTTGCTGTTTGCTCAGAAGGAGGCGGCACCTTAAAAATTACATTTCAACTCCGGAGACAACAGATAACAATGCTAACTTAAGTGACCTAAGGCAATGTCCATTGAAACCAGCAGAAGGAACCAACAGGAAACAGGTTTAATCCCAAAGTTTGAAGGCCTGACACCTACTTCCCAGGTCTACCGGCAGACCTGGTGAGCAGTATATAGGTCTCACTTCAGGGAAATAGGGGAATGCCTAGAAAGAGCTATTTATGAGCAACTGAGAGAGAACATAACATCACAAAACATTTCACATGAATTTATCCAGATAATCTTTGTTTATCAACAGA
>VZSG01000374.1:594354-614061 GCA_013398315.1 Nothoprocta pentlandii | reverse complement strand
AAAAAAAAAAAAAAAAAAAAAAAAAAAAAAAAAAAAAAAAAAAAAAAAAAAAAAAAAAAAAAAAAAAAAAAAAAAAAAAAAAAAAAAACCCCACCCAACATCAACAGCAGCAAAATAACAATGAAGAAGTTGTGGTGCCCTGAAAACTAAAGGAAGAAATGTCAGCAGCCATTAGGGAAAGGATTCTGTCTTGATAAATATTTAATATACCAGGTATATGCTTGCAGGCATTTCAGTAAAAATAATTTAAGAGAAAATTAGAATTATGAAATGCAGTCACTAATAGAGGAATGTATGAACATAAATATTTTACAAAGCCTCTTTTGATACTAAACTGATTCCTAATGAAATGACAAAAGGATAAACTAACTAGTGCAAATAGGGCAAATTGGGGAAAACAGTTAAATATCACAGATAAATCAATTCAATCCTTTCTCATCACATTTCCTCCACCATGGTGCTCTCGCCAGCAAATCTCTCAGCAGCCCTAAGGGCAACAACTTGACCATCTGCAGAACAGAGATGAGCCTGTCCCAAAGCACACTGCAAACAGAGAAAGGAAAGTATCTGTGCATCTGAGCGCCTTGTGACTGCAATTATCAGAGAGCACAGCAAACCTTTTCCATATGTTTTAAAATAAATTTCACAATTATGTTTCTTTGGTCATAGCCCAAACCCAAGTATGCTCCATTTTCAGAATTAAAACTAGCATTGCCAATAAAAAAATAACTCACACACTAAGCACATGAACCAAATACATGGATTTTATATAGATGAAACAGTTCTACAGATGAGATTTCAGTGATTTCCTTCCCTCTGCTGTACTGAACAGTCACACAGCAACAGTTAACATACTTGGAAAACCATGCGTTGTCTTCAGGGCTGAACTTGCACACAAAAAAAAGTCACTGCTGCGTAATATAAGATTAAAACTTTGTTGAATTATCATTAAAAGCTACTCTCTACAACTCTATAAATATAAAAGAAACTGAAAAAAAAAATTCAACTGACTGTAGGTCCCCATACCATAAAACATTTTTAACTCTGTGCATCCCAGTGCTTTCTGGCTGCTGCACTGTACATACATGTAGGACACCAACAGACACTCAGGTATACAACAAAATCTCTCACTGCTGTTTTAAATAAAAGTTAGTATACTGTAATGGCAAAAAAAAAATAGCTTAAGAGTTTCTAAGCTAAGATTTTTAAACTACTGTCCTTTGTTAAAAGCGAATGTTTATTTGGTTGAAATGATTAGAAAAATCATTCCATTGAGCTATCTGTTTATGAAATTTGTTCTACCATCATTTTTTCCTGGATACCAGTGTGTTATTAAAAATATCTGTAGCAACATGCACATATGGGTTTCCTTTCTAAGCAATAGTTCATGCTCTGAGTATGTAAAGCACATTTTGACTACTACAAAAGTAGTAAATATTTAGTATGCAAAACCATATCCTTATTTTTGCTATGGAGTTACAAACACCAGCCTACATGCTGTACATTATTTTTAGTTAAGCCTGAAATTTTTAGTTAACTTTGAAATCCCTGTGTGTCAAGAAAAGGAATTCTTTTTACTCTCCAAACCCAATTTACATGATTTCTTATCTACTTTTATCTCTCCCTGCCCTCCCTTTCTTCCCCCCCACCCCCTCTGGTTTTAGCAAAAAGGACAAACAATTTATTTCAAACTCTTTCCTGGAGTTTGTCTCATTTCCTGCCTCCTGTGAGGCAATGAGAGACAGACTTTGGTAAAAACTGTCACTGTAACATCTACACTTTTGAATACTGAGTACAGTTCAGCAATGATAATGAATTCCATGGGATTTAAGACTAAACACTTTTCTTCATGTGTTCTTGAGAAGTGTATGAAAAATGTTACTGCTCTGTTATCCAGTTCTCCCAGGCAATCCTACCTTCTTTCCTGTATGTCACGCTTCTCAGTAACTCAGTTCAGGTGACATGGCAATGGTAACACAGTGTCAGGATCCTTGATTTTGTCATTCCTGTGAGCTCTGCTAAGCATCTTTCACTCATTTGAACTACAGCACAACATGTAATACCACAGCATAAAAATGTTCTCCTTTGCTTCACCAATCAAGGAGCCTTGTAGAACCAGATTTTCACCACAGATCACATTATAAAGACCATGCATTATTTGAAATTTGAGGCACACAAAACAATTTCACCGCTGTAACATAAAAACTTACCCACTTGGCAATTGGACACCCCTGAGAGCTCTTTCCTTCCTTTCCTGTATAAACCACTACCTCTATTCTTACAGCGCTTCCTTTTGCTCCATACCTGCATTAAAAAAATTTTGTGAGTACAACTAAAACTGTTGTAGACCATTTTAGAACAGGGAACACTTTCAATAAAACAAGAATAACTATTTTATTTTTGTTTTACTAAGAGCAGAACAGAAACAGGATTTGCATGTGCATGTAAATCCTCGTGGACTTAAGTCACAGACGTGACCTTTCTGTCCAGTTTGCCCCAGTGGTTACTTGCAGGACACCGGAGAACCCAATCCTGCCAAGTGCATCTCCGTCATTCATATTGACTCCAACAGCACCTAAGAGCAAACCGCCCTTGCTGAAGCTGTACCCTAAAGCTGCTGGAGCTCAAACAGGACAAGTGAGTTTGGAAAAGGAGTGACAGTGCATATCTCATGCATATCTGGGCAGGAAAGTGCTTTAGAATCGAGTACAGCAAAAAGCTTTAAAAAGCAAAGCCAAACATAGCACCTGAGTTTATACCTCATCTTCTTTCCTATTTATACACTTAAAAATACTTTGGACATTAAATGCTGAATTTTCCTCACCTGTTCTCCATTATTTCTCTCACTGCAGCAACACTTGGTCCTGTCCCAAGGTGTGTATAATATGGACCTTCATCTTTCTCTATAATTTGCTCTGCAAGCAGGTTGAGAAAATTAGGTTTGCACATGCAAAAACTTACACCACTAAAAGTAATCGTAGAACCTTTACAGAGGCAGCCTCTAAATTAAATGCAAAAAAAAAATCCCCAAAACGTAACAAATAATATACTGATAAACTTTCCTCCTTAAAGGTATATCAACATTTCATACCTGAAATAACTCCTATTAATATAATGAATATTTTTGATATTGTAAAGTAATTCTAATTATATTAATCTTTTGCATACTTTAACCATTTTCACTTTTGGATCTGGTACATATTAATTGGGCAAGTCCCCAGTGCCTCGCAATTAGAGAAAAGGAGAATTGAAGCAAAAATTTAACCTGTGGTCATACACTACAGAACAGCAACGAGCAAGAAATCTGCCTACATATATTTGGTTGTTCAGTGTATGACTTGTTTTTCTATTTGTGTTTTGACAGACTGAAAACAAAACACACCCAACACCATCAAATAAACTGCATTTGCAAAATTTAATACACGAGTTTGGTCTGACATCCCATCCCTCAAGTATTATTATGTCTCTGACTATCACCTGAACTCTACCTCACCTCTCATCTCTGTGATAGGAGGCACCTAACAGCCTTTGGCATGTACTAATTCAAGGCTAAATCCCATCACTCCCCAGGACCAGCACTGACACTAACAAGAGCGTCCACAACTCTGCCCTTCTGCTTGTCTCACAGTATTTAATTTAGGCTACAAGGAAGAGGTACTGGAGATTTGCCCAGTGCATCTCAAGCAAAAGTTGCTTCCAAACCTTGAAAATCAGTCTGATACAAAGCAGATAAATTCATATGGAGTGCAATCCAGTGATGACAAAACAAGTCAAGATAAATTCCTGGTCTTTTACTCACATTTAAACACGGGAGAACTTAAACATGCTAGCTGCAAGGCCAAAGATATTAAAATCTGCTGTGCTTTGCATGGCCAAAGGCCTCCGAACAATTGCAGAAAAGGGAGGGGGAATAAAAAAAAACTTCCTCCCCTTCTCTCACTTCCTAAGGGCAAAACACGGAGCCTTTGCAATGGCAGAGTAACTGTCAAGTCCATTCTCTCACTTTAAATGCAGCAATACGAACATACACCTGTCTGAAAATTGAATGCAAAAGTTAGCAAAAGGACTTACCAACACAGTCGCAAGCTGGCAATTCGGACTGTCCTTTTTTTGTAGGTGTGTCTATCAAATTTTTCGTAGGGGTGTCAAGAAACTTCATAGGTGATTCAAGGAAACTGCTTAGCGTGTTCTTGGCTGGCGAGCACCCCGAGTCCCCTGTGCTCTGTGGCTGGTCTGTACCAAAACTTGTCGCTGTCAGAACGGTCACTTCCCCCGCACACTCGACACTCCTGAGAGCTTCTGCAGCACCCGGCACACGGGCCCCACCACAGGGAACAGGTCGTGGATGGGGCTTGGCATCTACTCGCTCCAGGGCATCCCGCTGCAAACAGGATTTGTCGTCGCTCTGCATTTCGTTTGCTCTCAGGTTAGGCTGAGGCAAGGGATGTGTCTGACCACCATTCGCTGCTTGCTGTACCTGAGAAATACTTTTTTCTGTAAACATTTGCACGCTTTCACTTGGTCTGTTCAACAAAGATGCTGTTTTCAACTGCGAAATGGCCATAGGATTACGGGAGGGCAGGTCACTGTACTGGTTACTTGAAATGACATCATTTTTCAGGGGATCAAGATGTAGAGGGTCACTAGAGCCTGCAGCTTTGATCTGCTCATTCACCACTTCGCAGCTGTATGATCTGTCTTTTTTCTCCTGCGGTACCTCAGGTAAACATCTATGGAACTTTATCTGAGTTTGTGGGAGAAATAATCTTGTTTTTTCTTGTGATGATAAAGTACTTGGATTCAGTGCTTTCTGTACTTTGGTTCTTGGAGATTTCTTTTCTGACGCAGCTATTCTGGAGTCCATGGTATGACCAAGCCTGTGCAGCTTTGATGATATCCAAATGTCCTGTAACTCACTATGCTGGCATGGCAGCAGCTCAAGCTGGTTTGGATTATTTTGTTGATAGCGTGATTCTTGAGGCTTCTTTTTGTGCCTCGGTCTCCATGGCACAGCATTTCCTTTTTTATTTGCCGCTTGCTTTTGCTTTAACAGTAAGGAACTATAATTATGCCGAAGAAATACAGTTTCTTTTTTCTGCAACAGGCACTGATCTTGGTTGTGTTTTGGCTGCCTCTCATGTGATATTAGATTGAGCAGCGATGCCTTAATGTCATTCTTCTGCTCTGGATTTGTCTTGTTTGATTCAATTAATGCTGCAAGTTGAGTTAGTTGAGTAGCTACATCCTCTTCATCCTGGCTGTGAATTCCTCCTTCTTTCATTAAAGAGCTAGTTTTCAAGTTCAAGTCATTGCAGGTTGGTTTTTGCTCTAACTGGGCAAGGATTTCCAAGTTGTTGCTGCTTTGCTGGACATTCAATGAAGCATTGCAATACCGGGCAAGCGTGACTTGATCATACATAAAATTATTCTTGGTAGTATGGCCCAAAAATGGTTTTGCATTAGATGTTACGCCAGAGAAGGTTTTGGTATCTTGTGAGGATAAGTGTAATTTATACATCTCACTGGCCAGATTGGCAGGTTTGTCATGCAAGTCAGCAGTCAAACTTTGCCCGTTGTACAACGCTGCCTTGTTAGGGAGCTGCTTCTGCGAGGCTGCACAGTGAGACAAGAGCTGCTGCTCATTCTGCAAGTAAGTGTCTTTGATCTCCTGCAACGCAGGCGAGGTAAAGGAGGATGAAATCTCTCTTCTATAACCCTGGGGCAAGCTGGAAGCTGTCTCTTCTATATATTCCGTACTTTCAGTTTTAACTGGCGAAGTTTCTAAAGGGGCTTCAGACAATTGTGTTAAAGCTTCAATAGCTACAACCTGCTCAATGGTTAAATTTCTGTTTTTAATCAGGGACAAAAAAGTGGGCTGGAATGAAGGATCCTCCTGCTTTATCTCTTGGTTGAGTATTTTAATGCCATCCTTCTCTGCAGGGGCTTCCTCTTCAGGCAGCGGAGGACAACACAAACTTCCTTGCAGATCTGAAATGGAGCCAGTTTGCAAAATGGACTTATCAGAATCATGAAGGACCACACAAGTGCAGTTTTTCTGTTTCATGAAAACATTTCCTTGTTTTTCTGCGTGAACACAACTAACGCCAGCTGTCAGAGTATTTACAATGTCATTCAGATTAGCAGCCTTCGTCCAATGTGTATGGGAGTTGCTCGTCAAATCCGCCCTTTCCTCTGCAGGTACTTTTTTCAGGGAAATGACTGATTCTGGTGGTGAATAATGTAGGGTTTTTATGCCATTTCTGATGGCTTGTGCAAGTGACTTTTTTGGCTCAGTTACCTGACTGGGAGAGACTGCTCTTTCACTTTCTTCAGTACTTTTCAAGTGTTCACTCCCTGTCACAGTTCTGTGGATGTCTCCGTTGACATGGACACCAAAAGATGGCTTCTCATTATGTGCCCAGTTCTCTGCTTCTAAGCCCGTCATTCTTTCTTTCTCCTTACACTGTGCATTTTCAAGGGGTAGTGTTTGGCTTGGTTTCACCCTGTATTTTTCACCATGACCACATATACTGCATTCCATGAGTTCTGGTCTGCAGCCATTTACTGGTTTGTTTTCTAAATTTGCCTATAAAACAATTAAAAAAAGAAATGTTTTAACAGCTGCTAAAAATAAAAAGAAGCATAAGCTTTATGACAACTAAGCTCTACTTTGACAGACATAAAGAATACCCTAATTAAATACAGGCACAGATGTTGACAAAAAAAGAACAGGAAGTCATAAAAAAAATCTGAAGCCAAAGAACCTGATTCATATTTATAGTTAGTTCTGTTTCCCTGTTCTGGAGGGAAGAATGGGAAAAAAATAAAGACAGAAAAAAAAAAAAATGCGTGTGCATAGGGCAGTGGTGGTTACTATGACTATAAAAATACAAGACTTCAGCCCTTAGAACCATGTCTTCAATTAAATTTCACATGGAATTTGCATAAGATGGTGAAAGTCTCTCTTGAGCTCAAAGCAGGACTCAAATCTGAACATTTGTGTTGCAAAAACTTTACTAGGAACTCAGTATAATTGTACTTCAGTGGCTGGATCAGTGAAGTGACACAGTACCTCTCATTAGAATGGCTATTTCTCAACCTAGTTGCAAGTCCCTCAACAAAAGGACCAGAACAACCAAACCTAAAGGAATGATAAATCAAAATAAGACTATTCAAAGAAAGAGCTATGTTGCTGGAACTTTTTATATATAATCTTTGACAACATCAGCAATGAGTTATGAACAGTGCTCCTGTGCCATTGCTCCTGTGACACTTTAAACCAGAAAAAGTCTTCCAATGTGTCAAAAGACGGGGATCGTTTGTAGAAAAGTATAACATAAGACATATAACAGTGTACAACTGTTCAGATATGTGAATGTTACCATCTAAATACACACATGAACTATCAAGATTAGCAGTGTTTTATGAACTCTGGTATTTAAATATATTCTTTATCTTCTCTGATATTACGCAAGTCATGGTTAAAACATGGCAAAAACTAGACAGTAATAGACCGTGTTGTTCTGGCAAAAATACTCATCTAGGTCTCATTTGAAACAATACTATGGCTATGAAGTAAGGAGTTATCCAATTAAGTAAAATATATGTTTGTATTCAGACAAGAATTCAGGAGATAACAAGAATAAAGACAAATCCAACTTTAAGTTAAAATTTATTTCTATTTATATTAAATTTTATTTAAAAAAATGAAATCACAATAGTCAGTGCTGGTACCTAAACTTATTTTAATCTCTAAGAATTATTTAAGTATTCTGTAGCTCTAAGCTTTACTTAGCAAGCAAAATAGCTCTGCTTTATAAATCAAATGTAAGCAATACAACACATTATTTAAACCATACCTTGGCACAATAGATTTTACAAGCACACAGAAAACAGCACCCAGTGTAATAGACGTAACAGCACCCAATGCTTAAAGCAAAACACATTTTAATAGTCCATATCAATGACAATGCATGCACTTTTCTAAGAAAATAACTAAAACGTACCAATGTAAAACAAATGATTAATGACAACCACCCGCATACCACTGCCAGAAAGCACCAGGCAAAATGGAGCATATGGACCCAACTTCAGATAGAGCCCCATTTTCACCCTACAACCATTTCCTAACTGATTTTAGAACAAAATCGGAAAAAAAAAAATCCAAAAACATACAAACAAAAAAAAACCCCAAGTCAGCATTGATGCAAAGTCAAGCCAGGAAGATTTACATTAGGAAAGAAAGATACCTTACATTAACAGTCTTTATTTACACCGATTTAATTACACTGATCATGAGTAATGGTCTGTGAGCCTGAACTTATCTGGATCCTTTTCAATGATCCACTGAGCTGAAGCATCATTGAGCAATTTCTAAGGGTTTCACAAAAGCAATTAAGCAAGTCAACTGCTAGCAGAGGTAAATGCCTTACATAGGCATCCGCAGCTGCACCAGAAAATATTTTAAGGCTACAGCATTCAAAAGTAAAACCCACAATCCTATATCCACAAAAAAGATGCATTTAAATGAACTAGCTTTTCCTTTCTTCCCCCATCCCCTTGTGTCTTGTAGCACATCAATCTATCACCATCCCAAAGTTGTCCAAACAATGCAAAATTGCTACTGAAAAATAAATAATGAGAGGAGGAAATATGAGCAAATATATTAAAATAACCTCCCAGCATTTACAAGCTTTCATCATGAAAAAGGACAGGGGGAAGAAGGAGATTCCTTGATGATCAGAGATGAGAAAGAGTCCCGTGACAGAGTCCAAAGTGCAAAAACACCAGCACACTTCTCAGCTATGCTGTTCCTCCCTGAAATACCTTTTCCAGACCAAAAACCTGTGCTTGAAACTACGCAGAAGCCTTTCCAACATGTCAGAAGTGCATGGGTGTAGTGCTGTGCTCAAAGACACCATGAATCTCAGCACTGAAGCAGGATTTTAAAAATAAAAGTATTCCCCATATATCATAATTTCCACTATCATAACTTGAAGCTTCTCATATACAGTGAGAAAAGAAAAGCAGATAATTCATATCACTGGCATTGTTTGATTCATATTTTATTTTTTTTATAAAGAATAAAAATTCATTTTGAGAACTGTTTTTTCCTCTCTTGTCACTGATCTGCAGTGAATCTTAAAAAACAAACCACTCCCCCCGACACACCTTTTTCTTTCAAAGTTTTCTGAGGCCTTCCCCATTCCACATGTGAAGTTATTGTTCTGCAGAGCAAAAAGCAAGGGAGACCTCCCAGCAAGGTCCTGGAGTGTTCACCTCAGCCTAAGTCTGGCACACCACAAGTAACAGCTCAGCAATAAATAAATAATAAATAAATAAAATTGCAGCAGAGCAACCTAGCAGCAATCTCTCTTCAAGACCTAAACCAAAGCATTTGAAACAGCAGCCAAGGACCCCCACACTTGTACACAGAGGCCTCAGAACTCATGGAGGTTGAGTACAGAATTCAATTTGATCGGTTTTCTAAGGCTTTTACATGAGTGTAAGGAACAAAGTGGATCAATAAAAGTAATTTCCTCTCTTCCTCATTAATGGGAGCACTCCTCTATCGGGAGATGTAAAAACACTAACAAATCATGCCCATGCACTGGCAGGAACCACGAGGGTAGAGTCTCTTTAGCTATTGCTAAAATACTTAGCTTGAATCCAACACCACAGCTGATACCCAAACAAATCATCATGCCGGTTCAGGTAGGCACCTCAGAGCTTGGCTGTATTTATTAGCTCACGCAAACATACCAGGAAAAAAAACATACCAAGAAAAACTGTTTGGGGAAAAGCAGTAAGAATTTGCTCTAATATTTGAGCACGGTGTTTCAAACATGGTCCAACTGTGAGATGCCACTATTCCACCAAAACATAAGGAAAACAGCAGTTAAGCGACAGCAGCAATTTATTCCTGTTCTCTGTTGCCTGCTCTCCAGGACAAGCAGACACTCAAGGAAACCAGGACTTGCTCTGCTAATGGAGACCAAGTACTGGACCAACATAGATAGGTAGGCAGGTAAGATATGGATAGGATAGGGGATACAAGGCAAAGAATCAGTTTGTAATTTTGCCAAGAGCAAACTCCTTGGAGAAGCATATAGCTGTACTGCATTATGCACTCCAACATTATCAGTGTATCAGTGTCCCTTGAAAAACACAAGTAAAATTAGATTTGCTCCCCTCTCGCCCCATGCACTTGCACACATCAACTATTTACCGTGTTAAAAACATAATTGAAAAAATATCAAAATAGGTGTTCCTTCTCTTCCTTTCTAGTTTAAATGCTTAAGTAAAATATTTCAATAGCCTTTCAGATCCAGCACTCTTCTCCTTTTAAATGTTGCTATGGTGCAAGTGGTAATGGGTAGACAAAATGCTCCAAATCACACAAGCAACAGAAAAAAAAAAAAAAATCACATGTGCTACTTTCATCTAGACGGCAGATAACCCTTTATAGGGGCCACATGAAAAGAAACTGTGTCCAAACTGTAAGAACTCCACTCCAATCGGAAACTTGCTTGAGAGTTAATGTGAAGGATTAGTCAGCTTTTATCATTTTTCTTACTTGGTATTTTTTTGTTTTCAATTCCTCATTTCCATTGCAGGTGCAGTGTAAACTGGATAAAAATGCAGTTTTTGCATCCATCAAAATGCATCCATAAAAATGGATGAACTCAAAGATGGGCAAGTTAGGAAAGAACAGTGCATCGGAAAAGGAGACTTCCAGGAAGTCAAAGTAAATGGTTTAGTTTTGTTGTCCTATAGTGTCTACATTCCTCTACCTCAAGAAAATTATTTTGAAAATAATGAACACAGTGACTAAAAAGGAAAAAACTTTCTGCAAGCACCTTTCATTTTGTGAATAATCTAAATATGAAAGCAACGCCTATACTAACTTCTTCACTTTAAAGCTTACACTTTAAAGATTGTCTCCTTATTTTAAAACTAAAACCATCTGGGAATATGTGGAATAGCAATAGTTATAGCAGAACAGAAACGTTATGTTGGGGCCAAAGTTAATAGAAGAAAGTTTAGAATAGAAACATCACTCCTAACACATTAATATGAGTATCGTAATGATTATTATGCATCTTCCTCCCCGACTCTTTCTCTTCCTTCTGCATGGCCAACTATATTCTTCATTAACTATGGGTATGGCCTGCCATCAAATTGCTTTGCTCTCAATTTCTGAGGTCAGCTAATCTTTTTACATTTGCCTTCCCAATATTGTGCAGATTACCACCCACCACTTCTGCTGAGTCTCTTCATGATCATGATACCTCTGCAGGTTTTGACTCTCTCATCTCATTTGTCCAAATTTGTCCTCGAAGTGGGCTCATCCCGTTCTCATTTGGGTGTGACACCCACAGAGTAAATTCCCAGCAATCTTCATCTTCCTGCCCATTGCAGACTGGCACTCCAATATACAAGTGCCCTCTCCTCCTCACTTTCGTTTCATCTCTATTTTATCTACCTTTCTATCCTCTTGCCTAATCTCTTCAAACACTAAGCAGTTCTCCCACCACATAAGTTCCTTGCCTTTCTACACAGAATTAGCATATCACGGCCTTGAAGTCTATACTCTCTTCATTTTTCTCCCACACCATTAGCACAATCCTCCCATCTGTTTCTTATCAATGACTTCAGTAAGAGCACCTTGTAAGTACAAGTACAAACTACAGTTATCAGACCCTAAAGGATGGCACTTGTTAACAGTATTGGAAGGTACACTTGCACACTAATGAAATTTCACACTAGTGAAAGCTGTATATGCTTCACCATATACCATATGGGGTGCTTGACCACCTCCATCATCCTGAAGGGTATTTATTAGATTATCACTTGGAAATTTGTTGAGCCACAAACTCAAATCAACTCAAACTTCAGTCAATCTTGAGCAGAATCTCCAGACAGGAACGAGGTAAGAAATATCTAGTGAGTGCTCCATCCTGCTATACAAGAACCCAAAACTGGATGTGTTACAGAAGAAAGAAAAGCCATTAATTTTTTTTTCCCTGCAAGAGAAGCCAGTACAAATCAGTATTTTGCCTGGCTTTTACTACTGTTTTGAATTACAAAACAATATCACTGGTCTTCAACATAGAAACGGATGACTCTAAGAGATGCTGGTAGCTCTGAACATCTAGCCCTAAACCCCAGAAACAGTATAATCAGCAGTAACATATATTCTATAACATAAACTTCCCTTAATGCACTTCAATTCAGATTTAAGAGATGAAAGAAATTCAGGCTTTGGATTTATAAACCTTAATTTCTCTTATGGTGTACTCATTTATACAACCATTGCCATAGCATTAAGAAAATCCTGCCTGGTCAGTAACTGTAAATGGAGAACCATCATAGTGTTCATAACAAGGTCTTCAGGGAAGATCTCACATCTGTATATTTTTAGCAAGAATCTGGAAGAAAAGGTGGAATTATGACCAATAAAAACATAGATTGACTGGAAAGGATGCTGCAAGCAAACATTTTAGTATAGCTCAAGTTAAGTACCAGGAACAGACTTCAGGTTGCATTTACAAAATACCAGGCTTTATTCTACCTAGAAAGCAATGATTTCACCAAAGAGATCAATATGGTCAATAACCTAATTCATGGCAGTTTTAGAAACTCCTATTGAATGTCAATGGCCAAGAGGCTTAGGGAGAATTTTGATGCATAAAAAACATCTAGGAAAAGTTGGTTATTTTGCGTTCTGTATTGGGCACTCTGGCATCTGCTAATGCAGCAGCAAGTTCAGTTCCAGCATGTTTCAAGACACTGATGCACCGCTGAGATCTTAAAGAGACTACAAGAATGATAAAGAGATTGAAATATCTTGAAGAGAAAGCCCCAAAGAATTTACTCCACCATTTGCCAAAGGAAAATAAGTTTGGAAGGCCACAAACTAGGGCTACATCTACATGGGGCAGAAAGCTGATAACAGAAGGTTCCTTGTTCTATGGCCAGAAGTATAACAAGACTGAATGACTTGAAGCTGAGGCCAGAAAAATCTGAATTGGCACTATGGGAAGGGGGAGAGAGCGCTTCGGAAGTACCTTATTAGTGGTTTTGATGCACTTTTCATCCGTGGGTATTTTCCAATCCAAGTTTTTGGAGGTATTTTAAAACACGATGCTTCATACAAAAATACATTCAGTCTTACAGCCTCCTTCTACCAGAACCATCTCGCCTGGCTTTATGACATGCAAACAAAACTGACACAACAATTTTCCCTCAGTTTCAGTTCAGTAAAGATTTGAACTGCTGCCTAAGAAAACACCATATTCCAATTCACACAAACTAACCAGGAAGATATTCATCTCAAATTTAGGATCTAGCTTAAGTTCCTACCTTCTGTTTTACAAGTAATTTTATTATTTACATGTTGCTACATGCTGGTAGCAGCTCTGTGTCCAAATCTGTTACAGGCACAAATACAAAGTAAAAAGTTAATTAGTCCTCACACATAAACCTTTTTTTTTCACTACTTCTTTAAAAAAGAGGAAAAACACAGAGATTCCAAAATACACATTGTAACAAGTCATGCACAAGTCTTTTCCAAAAGTAAACATTCCTGCCTGACTTGAAAGGTGAGGAGATAAAGCAAAACAAAAACAAAAAAGGAACAATTCATACACCTCAGCAATAAAAGTCAGTGACAGGTAAGCCAGTAGACCAGCTAGAGTTAATTCAGGTAAGGAAATAAAAACAGCAATGTGGCAAGCAAAGTGTGCCGATCACTTTGGTCACCTAGCTACAATTCATGATTTTGCATCTATGTTTTGTCTATTTCCATGAGGAAAAAAAAACCCCTAAAATATGGCAAATGCTGTTTCTCCTTTACATCTGTACCAGACAGTTTACTTCTAGCTTTGGATAAATTAAATTTATAGTGTCTGCAACTTCTGTTTTCTCTTTAGAGAAAACAGGTCACTCAGGTACTCAAACAGCAACGCTGTTCTGCAGCAACAAAACAGCAGCAATGTTATAAAATTCAGGCACTGGTCATCTGTTACAAAAGTAAATGCTATACATTTTTAAATAAATGAAGACTTTCTCTTATTCACAAGTCCAGGAAAATCTTTACAAAAACTATTTTTAGAGCCAAATTTTAGTAGGAATTAAATCTTTTGGTCTCTGCACAGACAAGGCTCTTACTAAAGTCAATGGGAAATTAGCTGGAGTAGGAACTGAACAATGAATATTTTCTTGTTCATTTATACATTGCATAAAATCTCTGGAATTTGCAAAGCTGTCTCAAATATTTTAACAGCTATATCATATAGAAGTACAAGTAATTAATAAAAACTAATCATGTAATAATTAATACAAATTGTATCAACAAAAGAGCATATCTGCAAGAACTCGGTGTTTATTTTGTTTGGCTAGAATGCCATTAAGATCATCTAAACAATACGTAAATACAATTACTGCTCACGCATCTGACCTGCATCCATAGATGGACATGTTTTCCTTCCTTCCCACACACTATATACTTTTATTTAGTATTTCAAGACAGTTCTGATCACAAACACATTGTCTGCTTTTTTAATAAGCTCTTCCATTACAGGGTTTCCATTACAGTGGAAGCTCCAACATGGCACTAAAACACATAGTGATGGGCAGGATTTACAAACGCCTGTGATTCAAAGCACATGCAAACCCCCAAACTCCACCAAAATCACCAGATTCAGCCTGATTTTATTCCACACTCTCCAGCCTCATTGTACCCCTGCCTGCAAGGTCTCCCAAGTAAGGAGTGGTATGACTCTCAAGTTTCCATGCTAGGCAATAAATGGGTTAAAACAAAACCCCCCTGCTTCTCCCTATCCTCTGCTCAACTGACAGCATCTCTTTCTTGGGACAGAATCATCCCTGGGTCCCCAACATTCCACTGCTCCCATGTCCAAATGATCCAGCACTATCACAACTCTTACTTGGAGCAATTTTTTTGATTCTATGCATGATTGAAATAAAGGATGATAAAACTACTGTTGTACAATCAATAAATAACAAGATTTCATAAAGGTCTTCTTAGTTTGGGTTCCATTGACAAGTGCCTATGTATAGAAGAAGTTTTAACAGCAATAAAAAAATTAAATGGTTGCTCATATATAAGTGCTGGAAGACTGCACAAGGAAACATGGCTGTAAATGCAACCAGAACAAGGCATCTCATTTCAAATGAGCTGCATGGGCCTATCCAGGGAAAAACAAACTCACTCAACTATTTAGATACAATATCAGCATTCAAATAGGTCAACACCGAAAGAATATTCCTTTCAAAAAGTGTTACCAAGCTTTTTAACTAAGATACTTATTTGTTTTTGAAAATAAAATTGACTGAGAGCTGCTCACCTATCAACAGCAAAATTTTTCCCTCCAAAGAAAAAGCCACCAAAACAAAATGACAATAGAGCACAAAGGAAGCAGATAGACATATTCAACCTGTGCTCAAGTCCATTTTTATTATTATTACTTTCAAATGGATAGATTTCAAGATGTTCATATCCCTTTAAGAAACACAAGATAGGTATTCTCTGGATAACATCCTTTCCTATTCATATTACACCATTCTGTCTTCCTCAACTGTAAAATTCCACTGCAGTGCAGTTCCATCCATTGACTTGTAGATAACTCATTTTAAAAGAAGTTTAAAAAAAAAAAAGTAATAAAAATGAATTGCTTCCAGCTAAGTATTCTGGCAGATATCTTCTACTAAAAACATACCATATATCTTAAACTGAAATAAATGTTCAAAAATCAGTTCAATCCATACCCACTCAAAGCATGGTAACAGACATTGATTTTCTAGCTTTTGTTAGAACATACATGGGCTTTAAAAAGTAGACTTTGAATTTCTTTAAGCACACAAATTCAATGTAAGAGAGCTAAAAGTGGGTTTGTCATACTGACTTCATATTTGATACTTGTTCTTGATGAGAAATACTACATTTTGTATGGCTAGAGGATACAAATTAAGTAGTCAAGAGCATATTCATAACTTTCATAGAAATATGGCTATTACCAGTTATTAATAATGATGCATTTGCTACAAATAAAGCAAACGGTCTAGATATCAAGTCATCTTTGGGTTGCGGCTTGGCTTAAGCTGAACTGATTTTACACAGTTTAGCAGGCATCACTTGCACTTTCTTGGCATGCACAATTACCATTACAATGTTTATGCATAAATGCACAAAAAAATCATTCAAAGAACAAAGAATGCGCATGCAGTTACAATACTCAATTAGGACTGCATGTATTATTGGGCATCTCGGACAATCTCTTCCTTTATTTTAATCTCCATCAACGCAACAAACATCTGCAGCCATTCAAATAGTAGCCTTGGCTCCACAGAAGTTAGCAGAGAGGCCGGGGACTGCACTTCTTCAGTTGCATGTCCAACTGGAGGAGGTTTCCTTTACTGCTCCACTGCTAGCTGTGCCTCATAACTGTAGATTTCCCTGGCAATATGTTGCCATGTTCAACCGCCTTCTCCTTCTGAGCTCCATGTAACAAACTCACATGCCACTGCAAACATTTCCTCGCTGCTAAGGAGAGTGGCACTGCACTGTCCAAACTGAGTGAGAGAAACTGCTAAGTGGCTAAAAGGAAAATGGTATTACCGTGCAAATGAAGCCAAGTGTACATGACTTCTGAAATTGAGGCAATTCAATTTTAAGCATCAGTCCCTTCAAATAGATGTGTCATTATCAGGAATGAAGCACAAGAGGTGTCCACTTAACTGAGGAAGGCATACAAGGTTAGCATGCTAAATTCCCAAGTATTCTTTCCACAGTACCTGTTTCTACGAACTCACACTGATGCTTTCTTCAATGAGCATCTCCTTGCTAGATATGAAGAGTATTTCAGACGTTCATTTAAAATAAACATAGAGAACCTAATAGGGTATTTATGGCGCATAAGAATGCTCTAAACAACTCCTCTTACAATAATGAGAAAGGAGAACAAAAACATGGAAAATTATAAATACTAAACAAAAGGTACAGAACCCTGCGAGGAAAAATAAAATAAAAATATGGAAAGTGATAAATAACAAGAGTTACAGAGTAACACTACCTATCACATTTAGTCTTATTGGTTTTAACTGCCCGACCCATTTTTATGGGCTGGACAGTATTGCTCATTTCCACACCATACAGAAGACATGTAAACATGTTGGTCTTAAAAGGCACAACCCGAAATATATCATAGCTATCCATGTAAATAAATACACATCTACAAAAACATAGAAGAAAGAGAAATGCTACTTACACCTAATATTAATATTAGAATAGACTTCCACAAATCCTCCTTTATCAAAGTTCATAAGAACGCTGGAGGCACAATACAGTAAAAAAATTGGAAATGCTGTGTAATTTTTCAGCACTCTATTAGTCAGATTCACTCAACCATGGCTGATCAGAGGCTGGAGTTGCAATTCAATAGGAATTATTACAGTACTAATTTACATACCAATCCCACCCATAAAAGAATGAAGGTTAGAAATACACCAGTGTTATATTTCTGAAATGCCCTTACGAAGAAGTCGGTAAATTATATGGCTTTTTATAATTTTAATCCAGTTGAAAGAGACATATAGCTAAATTTAAAATGACCAAATTTCCTCCAAAACACCACAAAATCCTAGCCCACACACTTCAATGAAATTCCTTCAGGAATATGACCCCTTTTCTTGGTGAATGCAAGTGAAGAACTCAAACCAAATACAGTTCAGCACCACAAAAAAAAAAAAAAAAAACACCCAAAATACTAGAAGACACAAACTACAGTATCTAAAACCAAAGATGAAACACTGTACAATCAACTCAAAGGTAAAGTCAAAACAAAAGTCCAATGACTAACACATCATACACAAAACCAGGCAAGCCTTTCCATCTAAGAGCCAAAAAACAAACGAACAAAAACTGTTCAAGAAGCTTATGGGCAAGGAGGAAAATGACTACATCCTATCACAGAGCAATCCTCCCTGTCATCAGATCAGAAACAGTAGTCAAATTATCTCAAGAGAAAAACTGGGAGACACCATGGTCCCCACTATGACATATGTGCTTAGGAAAAACAAATATATATGTAACCCCACCTCAATATCACCAGTCACACATTACAAAACTGAATGACTCATTTACAAAAAGTCCTTATTTTGCACACTAGTATCTACTTAACCACACAAAATATATGAACAAACGCTAAAGCTTTAACTGCGCTTATGTGCTGTGCTATAAAAGCAGCAATAATGAAAATACTGACAAAGCACATCCACAACAATGAAACATGCTAATTTTTAATGAATTTATTTGATGAAAGAAAGAGCTAGTGTTGTATTACCACAGTTACTGTTAGCACACAAAGAGGTGGTTTGCACAACTACTCCCACATTAGAAGAGAGGCAGACACACTCCTGAGGCTCATCTCTGCTCTAAACAGTTACTTGTTCCTTCCTTAATCATAACATTTAGCTTCATTTTGTCCTAATGACTAAGCTATAAATCCTTTAAATAAAGTTTTGTAATGTGCAATGGTGAAAACAAACTGTTAAGAACTGAAACGTTTTTGAAACAAACTACACTACAGACATACTTTTATGAAATCTACAACATCGAGTAACTTTTTAGATTGTAATGTACCCAAACAATGCTAAAATATCTGAAATCATTTAGCTGCACTCAATATGAGAATAATAGTTCTGCAAACTAAGAGTTTAAATGTACTATTTTTCTCATTTTCTTTAGCTTTACCTTACAGCAAGTTTGCACCATCCACCCTGCAACATTTTGGTTTTGAAAGAAATTATGACTTATTTCTAATCAAAATATCCTAATGATGAACTCAAAATGCAATATATATGTACTACTTGATGCTTTATTAAAATAGACCATAAAGGTAATAATACTGTAACTTGTTATAAAAACTTGATTTAGACCCTGATATTCTGTTATCATTAAAGACAGTCACCTTAAAAATCTCAAAGAAAGGCACTGCCTTGTGAAACCAAAGATTGTTGTAAGTTTCTGAATTTTTCAGATTCACTTGAGGTGTTGCAAAGCTTAAAGAAAAAAAGGGGGGGAGGAATCGTGACTACAGTAATTCAGGCAGGAAATTTCCAATTTCATTAACTTGATTTATGTTGTAACATTGACAACTTCCACCTAATTTCAGATGCCATAAAATTTGTGTAATAGAAAGAAAAAAAAAATCTGCTATTCAGTTTAGAAATAATAAACTAGGCATGAAGGAGCTAACGTTAATCTTGAATACAACAGAAAGCAAACTTTTTAGTCTGTAGACTCGTGCACAAAGATTCAAATATGTATACAACATGCTGAAGAGAGAGGGGAAAAAAAAAGAAAATGTTCTGTGCTTTTAAAATTAGCTAATCTCCTGAGGAGCTGGAAAACACTGCTTCCCAGAAAGTTAACCCTTGGCTTGCCTATTCTAGAGGACAAGAAAAGGCTGCTGAACACGGGAGGGGATAAATATCAAAGCAATCGGTGGTTACCTTTAAAACTCTTTGCTTCCTCCTCTGAGGCCTTTTGTTTTCAGACAGAACCTAAAAAAACATCAAATCGCAGAATAAGTGGCGGTCACAAAGGCAGGCAGCTCCAGCTTTATTACGATTAAAGCGCAGCCGTGCCGCTGAGTACCCGGAGCGCTCGAGGCGCGGCACGCG
>VZSG01000374.1:580525-593924 GCA_013398315.1 Nothoprocta pentlandii | reverse complement strand
CCCGCGCAGGTGCCCGCCGCTGCGAGGGGACAGCCGGCTGGCTCTCTCGGCAGCTGCGGACGGAGAGCGCCGCGCCGAACCACCCGTGTGCCAGGGCGTTGCAACGCGTGTGCCAGGGCGTTGCAACGCAAGCGAAATCTCCTTTTCCCAGCTCCCGAGGCACTGAGCAGGAGCGAGACGCAGCACCTTCACCTTGGCACCAACAGACCCGCTTGCTAGCACGAGACCGCCCAACAGGGCCGCTCCTCCAACCTGTTACTCATCACCGAGACATTTAATGAAACACTCTCCATGGTGCCCTCATCCCACAGGTCGGCTACGTAGCCAGGTCAACAGACAGCAGCTCTTCAGCTTTGCAGCTACAAACTGCAATTTTAAACCATTTTCTATACCTACTATTAAATAATCAGTGCAAATTAGCTAAGCAGTGCAAACACACAGATTTGAATGCACAACTAATTTCTCTGTCATATCCACTGAGAGTTGTTGACTTTTTGTTGTTGGCTGATACCTAGTATTTAATACCCTATCTTTAAACTCTTAATTTATTGTAGGAGGTCTTCATACAGAGATAATATGATTTAGGCCCAGGCAAAATACAAGTATTTACTGTGATTTAGGAAAGCATTAACAAGTTTATGAAGGATTTCAGCCATAACAATAAAAGAGGTACCTACACTCACTGATCTATTTTCTCTTTGCAGCTCTGGCTATCTAAAATGTTTCACAGCCCAGAAAAAAAACAACACCCAACCTATTTTATTTGCCAAGAAAAATAAAGCCTAAACCTGTTCAGCATGCTCACTGAGGGCCTGTTGTGCAGCTGGGTAGGCACTGAGCTGCAGTTCAAAGCAGCACCAAAGTTGCAACAAAAATTACCACACAGTACTTAATTATTATGATGGGTAAAACAAAAAAAAAAAAAATGAAGTGCTGAGATCTCCCCCTTCAAATGAGACAAAATGTGCCTGTAAAAGCCAAAGGAACCTGGCTCAGGTATTTAAGAGCAGGTGCAATGAGGACACAACTTTTCAAACACAAAACCAAACAGACCCCAACCTAACTCACTACCCTTTAAGCCACCCCACACCCAGCACCATCAAGAATGCAGAGCTGTAAGAATTACTTTAATTACTTTAACACATGCTCTCTGCCAAAGCAACTAAACCGCACTGCTCTCACTAGTCCTGCCTCCACGAGGCATTTCATACGTGTGTGTGTGTGTGTGTGTATGAGCAGAGATGAGCTATATATATTTATATATATAGAGATCTATGTATATGTATATAGAGCTATCTATATACACACACATACACAGTTTTGATCACCTTTGCTGCATGTGGTAGAAAACACTACCCCTCCAAAACTCCCTAGCATCATATGTAAGAGCAGCAACTTTGTGCACACTTATCTTCAAATTTATCAGGCTTCAATATTTCTGGATCCTGTAGCAAAATACCACAGAAAGACTTTTTTTTTTTTTTTTTTTTTTTTTTTTTTTTTTTTTTTTTTTTTTTTTTTTTTTTTTTTTTTTTTTTTTTTTTTTAAGATTTCAACAATTGCTTGGGTTCCAAAGCAGAGCAAGGGTTTCCAAAATTCAACCAGACACAGATGGTAAGTGGAAGACTGAGGTCTGAGCCCTCGATCTGCATTAGGCAAACTTCCCTAGTCTGTCCCCACTCCATTTTATTAATTAAAAAAAGGGGCAAAAATATCGTTTTAGACCTGAGAAACTTTCTCAATAGGAGCTTGACCAGAACAGATAACATCTCTGAAAGCTTTCTGTTCAACCAGCATTTTCTATTCAAAAACTTGTTTATTGAAAAGTTCCTGACCAAATCTAATTATAGCATCCTTTTAAACATGCCTGGGTTTTAGGCAGCATGTTCAAAACCCACAATTAAGCAAGACTTATTGTTACTTAATATTTCCATGTTACTCCAATTGCAACTATTAAATAAGCTGCCTTGGCACACTTGGGTAAACCCAGCAAACCTACACTCAGTGCCTGGATTTCTTTGCTAAGCTTGCTCACTTGAGCTCCTGCTAATTGACCCTAAGGTCTGTCACGAAACAAACTCAAGTGCACATTGCTCACCTCTAAGAAAGATACTCCGCGGTGAAGATGCAATCCTTCAGGACAGTGAAAGCAGGGCTGCAGATGGGGGCAGAGCAGCAAGGTCGGAGGTGGCGGGCAGCCTGCGGAGGCGGCAGGCAGGTGAAGGGCAGTTCCTTTCCTTACTCTCACTTTCTGCCCGCGAGGCAGCCTGGCACACAACCCCAAATGCCAGACAGGCAGCTCAGGCCCTGCGGATCCACTTGACACTAGTGAGGCGGGTGCTCTCCACAGCACCCTGTCACCTGAGCCTCCAGGGTGGGGAGGTGCTCTCCAAAATGCCCATCACACACATAGGTTGCAGGGAGGTGAGCAGCAAGCTCACTGTACAGAAAGGCACCTTCTGAGGTGAGGGCTTCTGGCAAGAAGCAGTTTCACAGTAACTCTAAAAAAGCACTGTGTGTTGGAGCCTTTTGGGTGGCATGTTATGAAACTCTGCAAGCTCACCTCGGGAGCAAACGGGGCTGCACAGCTTGGCACCCACACAGACCACAGCTACGCCCAGCAGCCTCGGCCAGCTGGGAGCCGCACAAGAGCCGCAGTCGGAGCACAGCGCACCACAAAGTGCAAGCACCGCGCGCCACAGGCAGCTCGTGTTATTCCCTGTCAGGGTTGCAGGCACTCAGGAGACAGAAATTTCCTCCTGAGGGCACGCTGCTCTATCTGCAAAACCTGTCTGTGCAAAACTGAAACCCTTTCCTTACAAAACCGATAATGAAATAAATTATGGTCTGCCTCTTCTATCTAATGCTGCTTTTGAAATCTCATGAATCCTACCCTGCATTGCAGCAGATCCAGACAACCCAGACATACCTGATGACTCAAGAGCAACAAAATAGACCATTTCTGGAAATCAAAAGGCTTTTTGCTAAACAAGAGCTGCCAAATAGCCTTCAGTAACTAGTATATTATTTCAGAAAGACAAGACAAAATACAGAAGTTTCATATTCATGTATATATGTGAACTTGTCAAGAAAACTCTTTACTGTAAAGTGTTCCTCTATTACTCACTGGAAGATGGTAATTGAATATAAAACCTTTCTCCTCTTCTTTTCAAAGCTTACTTGCACTTTTTACTTACTGTGCTGCTCTTTTTTAAAAAAGAGAGAAAAAAAATCAGTAAGCCTGTTTCCCATCCCCCCGCAAAGACTTTAGGATTCTTTCTTAACTTTACCACGTCCTAATAAAACAGCCATGACACGAATCCTTCAGGAAGAAGAGCACTTCATAAAATCATGTTGCTACACATAGAGGCTATGAACTACAGCCCTTCCAGATGCTTTAACCAGACCTTCATGATGTCATGCCACTGCAAAACCCATTATGTTCAGCAAGGTCAGTACCGCCAAAGGTTTATGTGGAGGTTATTTTTAAGTGATATTTTCAAGTCCAATATAGTTCTCAAATCTTTATCTGGATTATGTGTGAATTAATGAAAATAACAGTAACATAACTCCAAACCATCTCCAAACATGTAACAAATACTCTCTTAGGGTTGAATGCTTGGGCACACATGTCCAAATATATACTTCAAACTACATTTATGGATACTACCAACCAGGCCTTACTCTAACAGTAAAACTATGCAATTTATTTATTTATTAAATAACCATACATATGGACTACCAACTCCTGTACTAGCTAGAGCCTTTCAACATACAAAATTCACACACACTGTGAGTGTTCTACTGCTTAGTTTAAAAGAGGCAATTCCCTTTAAGGCAAAACATCAGTGTTTAAACCATGTTCACACAGAGAATGTGTATCCTCTACACCCTCCTCCCAGTGAATCATATCAAAAAAATGCTTACATTCCACCAACATGAGAGACGAAAGATGCTTTCAAACAAGGAATGTACAGAAGCCAACCTAACTTCTCATAATTATGTTCACTTTCTATACCATGGACAGAGGCCTGCATTTTTTCCCTGTTGCCTTCTGTAACAAGTTACTGTCATAGAGGTACCAACCACTGCAGCTCAAGCCAAGTAGTTTGGAAAACACAGCAGAAGATACCTTCTGGACAGAATAACACAGTGTTTCCCACCCCCAATCCCTCCCCTTATCTCAGCATCTTTAGTGAGCACTTCTATCTACATCATGGACATGCTTTTCTCTTGCATTTTCTCAGAGCAGTTCCAAAGGAGTACAAATGAGACAGACTTGTTTTTTTTTAAACATCAGAAAAGGTACCAGGTTTCATTCAAATATAATTTCATGAGAAAACACCCAACATACCCCTAAATATCAGGAATACTGTTTCCTCCATCTAATACTCTGAAACTTAAAATGAAACTTAATGAGAAATGAAGGAGGCCACTAGGACAGTTTTAAAAGATTGTACAAAATGTGATCATTTTTATAAAATAAAAGCACACATGAGAAAGCTGCCACTGAAAGGAACATAAGCAGGGAATCTCTCATAAAGGAAGCAAAAGGAAAGAGATGCAGAAGCAAAGCTAATCTGCAAGGAGAAGGTCAGCCTGAGATACAATATAAAGTATGTTTATCCTGGAAAACAAAGGTTGACAGAAAAGCTGCAGTGTTTCCTTTTACTGACCCTGCCAAAGCCTGTTCTGCATGGCTTTTAAATCACTCCCTATCTCCACTAATGCTCTTTCATGAGTTTCTTCAGTCCTACTGACTGTACATAAGGAAGGACATAAGGTCGCTATTTTGCCAGCATTAGCCTGTCACCTTTATTGCTTTATTATGCACTTTCAAGACACATTGTAATTGTCCCCTCCTTCACTTTTCTTTTTGGGGGTATCTAAGTGCTATAGAGGCAAAACAATCTGAATGAACTTTGGGCCATGCTGTTTAAACCTATTCCTCCAAGCACTGTAATTTAAAATATACTAAGCACTATAATTTAAAATATACTTTCCTCATATACACAACTTCATCCCTTCACTAAAGGTTATAAATGTAATTTCACCAAATGTGTACCATCTCATTCCTTCATGACCCCAATGACTTCTCAGCTAATACGCTAGCATTTGGAACAAAGTGTTAAAGCCAGACTCACCCCGAGTTTTAAGCATTTACACAGTCAGAACACCACTACCACTGGCACACTTTATTCTGTATTTGTACAGATAACTTAAGAAAGCTACTACTCAGCGTGTTACTGAATACTGTGCCCAAAAGTAACCATAAGTTGTCTAAAGCCCCACGATAACCATCATTTCCCTTTACAGTGTTTTTCTATGTACCTGAAGCTCCAGGAGCATGACTTAACTTGCAACTTCTTTGGCTTACCTCAAAAGGCACCATTACTGGTGGTGGCGGTGGCTTTTTCAGTTCTTCACATTTTCTCTTTTTACATATCCGGTGGCTAGTTTTGCGCTTCCTGCAACAGCTGCATTCTTCACAATTTGTTTTTCGCAGACAAGGCTCGCAAACTCCACAACGCCTTCGTTTCTTTTTTTCTAGCACAGGGAACAAAGATGGGTATGGAACGGGGTAATCACAAGCTGGCTTTTTAAGAGAGGATGGCCCGGAGGCCTCGGCTGCTTCAGTGCTGTCACTCACGCTGTCCTGAACCAAATTCAAGTTTATTCCAATGTTTTCCAGCTGTGATGAATAATCATTATGCTGTAGCCTTGAGTCAGCTGGCAAATCTACATTTATGGCTTTTTCAGAGGCAAGAGTAGAGATTTCTGTGCTTGAAGGCAACACTGAAACAAAACCTTCAGAGAACTGTCCAGAGCTTTCACTGAAGATTTTATCCACTGTGCTTTTTTCCTCATCAGATGAAGTGGGGACATTACCTGAATTCAAAACTGAAGTTTCTGCATCAATGCATTTAACAAGCTGTTCAATTTCCTCCACTTCAATATTGTTTAAAGAGGTATTGGAAGCTGATTCACATACTGTAAATATGTTTTTGGAGTCAGATTCTGAATTCTCCCTTGTACAGCTCAAATCAGAATCTGAGTTAAGTTCTTTGTGAACAGGTACAAAATCCATAACCAGTTTTAAGTGAGATTCTGTAAATGAACTTGAGCCTTCAAAATGTAAGAGTGAATTTGATTCAGCGGTAACAACTGAGCTAGAATATGAAACAGGTTCTTCATTCACAGACTCTAAATCCCAGTCTGCCTTTAAGCAGGATTCTGCAAGTGAGCTTGAATCTTCTAAATGTTTTTGTGAGTCAAGCTCAGAGGTAAACATAGATGTAGAATTCAAATCATCTTTATTAGGTAGCACCATATCCAACTCTGTTTGTACCTGGGATTCAGCAGGTGGACCCAACTCTTCTAATGGTACTGCTGAACTGAGGTCTGAGGTATTGACAAAGTTGGACTCAAAATCAGGTTCCTCACTGTTAGGCACCAGATCAAAGGAAGTCTGTAAAAGTACCTTTGAGTTAGATTCAGAGATGATTGTAGAATCAGGAGAAGATGGAAGCACAAGCGCAGCATTTTCAACAAATGCTTCAACTGAACTACCCGTATTGAGATGGCTGTGTGTCTGCTCACAGGACAGCTCTTCTTGCTTACACTCCACCTCTGAGGTTTCTGGATTGTAATCAGCTACCCCACTGTTTGGAATGGAGTCATTTGTTTCAGGTATTTCTTTCTCTTTGTCTTCACTACCACTTTTTGTGGCAGGCTCTTTGTCTGCACTGCATGGCAAATCCTCTTCAGGAAGAGGAGCTAATTCATTTTGTGCTACATTTTGTTTCAAAATGCTTTCGCCTGCTTCAACATTTTTTTCTTCTACTACTGCCAGAGCTTCTTGTTCTTGTTTTTCCTTTGTTTCTAGCTTTTTCTGTGCTGCAGTTTTCCTGGGTTTTGCAATTGGAGTTTGGATCCATCTACGGGTGAATGTTCTGTTACGGAGAGACATTGTAAAGCCATTGATGTTGAAAGCCTCCTGGCCATGAAAAAGAATATTGTCAGCTTTCTCCAAACTCACCCAAGATGCTCCAGACAAGGTTCTGGTTATACTGCTCCTGAGAAGTCTACCTGATGAGCTCATGATTGGTTTCTTTTCTTGCTGTTTTTTCTTAACATCTTTTTCTTGGGCTGTCTTCTTGCATTTTCCAGAAGTAACAGCTCTTGTGGAAGTCTTTGTGGCTTTTTTCCTCACTTGACTAGATTTCTTTTTGCCTTGGTTAGTTTTCTTTTTGCCTAACTCTTCCTTTTTTGCTAATCTGGAAGGCCTTGCGTGGTGAGCCATGGCTGTTTAATAGCAGAAATGTTAAAGAGGGGCGATGGAAAAATATCATGAGCTCTTGAGAGAATTTTTCAATAGAAAACTGCACACTCCCATTGCTGCTGTCTGTAGTGGCACATAGTTAACTCTGAAAAACAGAAAAAAGTATAAAATAACATTAATATAATCCTAACAAGACAAAGAAGCATATATTAAGTTGACCATTTAAAATGGTCAACTTTAATATTTAAAGGGACATAGGTACAAGTAGAAATATTTGTATCAGACATTAGTTAACACAGAAGCTTTGAAAATACTAGTAGTAGATTACAAAACCCAAAACTTGCCTGAACGTCTTTAACACACATGATAAAGTGAACAAAACTCAAATGATCAGGCAACATCTTATTTATTGTTTTCCATTAATTCCAAGAAGCTTGATTTTTTTTCCATCTTATTAAGAATTCATTAACTCCACTTCACTAGGAATGGGTGAGATTATATCTGTGGGCACTCTATCACCGTGACCCCACAAGAAAAGGAGTAAAGCTAAGTTTATACAGCATACGTGTGCATTCATACACTTTCATGAGAGAGTCTTTTCTTCTTTTACAATCGCAGACATGAAAGCAGTAACAAGCTCCAAAAAGGTGGCTAATTCCCAGCACTGCTCAGAGAAGAAGCGGAACACACAAGAAGAGCCCTTCCAAGTGTTACCTCCTGGTGATGTATCAACATAACAGACAACACCACAAGCCTTGCTCCTGATAACACACTATACCAGAAGCCTTGCTCCTGTTCTCCCTTGCTACACCAAATAAATCTATTATGGAAGCTCTTCAAATTTCCCAAATACAACTCAAGTATCTCAGAGGATACAGTGGACACTCACGTTCTACTTGCTCCTAAGTAATTTCCTTCAAAGTAGCTGGTATTCTTCATATGTAAAGCAACTCACATCGTTTCTATATGCAGGCTTTCAAGTACCTATGGAAAGCCTTTAAAGCTTTCCTTTTCTATTGGGATAGATCAGACGGGAAGATAAGAGGCACCGTAAAAATGGGAGCCTGCCAATCCAGAGCAAGACTGCAGTCTGAGATGGGAGGGTGCCTTCCTTTCCACATCTTTCTGGTGAAATCCTTAAATCCAAAGCAAGTCACCCTCTGGTCGCTTACACCCCACTGCTGGAATAGGGGGGAAAGGAGGAGGAGAGGAAGAAGGAAGAGGATGATGTCTGAAACACTGACTTTGAGAGGAAGTAGAAAAGGGAAGAAACTGCTGGACTCCAGGCAACACCGCTCAGACGGCTGGTAAGCCAGAGCGTGTTCCCCTTCCCATGACCTCAACCCCATCCCAAAGCCAGCAGGGGAATCTTACAGAGGCAGCCTGTACCCAGAGCCTGCTCTGGCCTCTGGCTTGCAGACAAAAGGAAAAGGCACAGAGCATGCCAAGAGCAGCCCCGCAAGCAGAGCAGAGCACACTCCTGGATCGCAGAAACGCGTCTCTAGCGCGAGCGGTACTAACAGCTTAGGACCAGCCGCACTGAACAGCGCAGCGCCCAGATAAGCTCAGCCGGCAGCCACTGTGCTGGGCTGGCGCAGCCAACACAGTGCTCGGCGCAAGCACAGCGGCAGCTCGCTCAGGCTGAGGTGTGGTAGAGAGCAGCAGAGCCAGGGAAAGCCCAATTTGTGCTTCGGACCCAGCAGCAGCCCTGAAGCAGCCTACCCACCACTCCACTGCTGCATTTTAGTAGCACAGTACAGCCAAGGCTAACAACTCCCCAGACTCTTTTAGACTCTTATTTAAAGCCATCTTGAAGCCCATTTTTTTTATATTCAGCATCAAAAAGCCATGGAGCTTGTGTACTACAATATACAAACAAAACATCTCATCTAAACATGCTCTAATTATTTTGTATCGTATATTCATAAGCATATCAAGCTAACATTATTACTGAGGCAGCAATTTTCAAACAAACACGATTTTAAAGTCAGCAGTACTATAGAAGAGAACGCTAAACAAGCTTCTAATATCACTTCAGAAAATAACACTTATTACACACCCAATAAGCAAACTAGCAACATCCCTGCTCCATCACAGCAAAACAGCCAACCTGCTGAGACTAACTATACGTGTACTGCTGATTCGGCATAACACTTCAAAGGCCATAGAAAGGAAGGACCTGAACAGTTCCCACAAGAATAAAACCTAGACCAGGCACTGAAATAGCAAATACACTATTGAAATTAAGATAACTTGATAACTTTCCTCCTACTGCTTTTTTTTTTTTCTGGTTTAAGGGAAGGAAGACTTTGCCATTACTGCTCATTTTGTTACCTAAGCATAAAGGAGCATGTCAGAATCATGCCAACAGCTCCATGAAATACCTGTCAGCAGCCTGCAAAAAGCTGCCCAAGTTTCTTGCAGTTTTGATGAGAGTGGGCCCTTCATTCCACAGAATAGCCTGGAGGCCTGCAAAACCAGTTGCAAACAAGCAGCAAGCAGGCAGCATATCTGCGGCCATTAGTGGCCAGGGCTACATAACAGTAGGAGGAGAGGAAATGCGAGTTACTCCCAGAGACTACAACCAGTGAGGCAGGGAAGAAAGAAACCAAACAAGACTGGCCAGGCAACATGGGAATGTGGGTATGAGGAGGGGACCAGAAAAGATGAGATAAAGTTTCTCCTCTTTATCAACCTTGAAACAGAAGCTGAACGACAGGAGAAAACAGGAGATTGGTAGAAATAGTGACTGGATATTTGAAGATACTGAATGGGAATGAGGGCTTTTTATTTTTATTTTTTTTCTACACATTGTTCATGTGTAGTACTCATGTTGAAAAGTGGGAATTGGATTTTTTTAATCACTTATAATTTAATCTTGTAAATGGTAATACTTTTTTCTGTCATTTTTACTATGTGATAGTAGGTCTTCACCCACATTTTTGGGAGGGTGAGGGGGAAGGAGAGAGGGACACACAACACACCTCCCTGGCAAAGAGGTAGAAAAGTATCAAATCCAAAGTGTTGCTTCTTTTTAGGGCCTAAGCTTAGAGGCTGAAGATCTCTTTGTCTACCAAAAACGCTGATATTAGTAGAAGTTTGCTAGTCGTTTAAACAGTGTTTTAGACAAGATGTTAAAGGCAGTTAGTATCCCCTGCTCAGGCACCACAATAGAGAGAAGACATCAACAGCAGCTTTACCTGCTTTGCTTCAATTTCAACACCAAGAATTCGTATTTTTCAGATCTGAGCAATATATTTCAAAAGCTTTTTTTTTAATACTAGATTTCATTTTTATTTATCTAAGACCTGGCCTCTGAGCTAATTCTGAGATCTTGGGAGAAATGGCTGTTGACATGGCTTTTCTTGAAGAAGAAAGCCCAGTCATGATTAATGCTAGTCTGTCTCAATTTTTATATGCTGGGTAAAAAGCTTTCTTGCATTTTTAATAGGAGTTTCTAATATAACTCAGTTTCAGTGAAACTTGTTTGTTTAGACTTCCACATAATATTATTATATGACCTCATAGGTCAGTGTAATAACTTGTCAGTTCTTATTCTGGAGAGGAACATAAATGTATTTCAAAGCTCTTATCCGAAAGTCAAATCAGTCAATATCCTTCCTGATAGAAGAGCAAAACATTCGTCTCCAAGTAAAATACAAATATATAGTATGTACAGGAGGGTTTTGCAAGGATTTGCCCTAGACAGTAGCAGCAACAGTTCTCAAGTTGAATTCTGTCATCTAATTCATGTGCAAAAGCAAAAGCTGGTTGTAAGGCCACTTGCTTAAGGTTTGCTCTTTCACAGTTGTAAATTCTGGAACAATTCCACTGACTGCTTTCATCCTCAACGAATACTGCTAAAAAGCAAAAGAAGGGCTAAAGCGTTTTTAGTCTTTATTTTGTCAAAACTCCAAACACATATAATGAGGATTTTGCCTCCAAAATAATTTAACCCTATATTACCAATATGTCTGGGGTGGGGAGGGCGGGGGGGAAGCTTGTCTTATTTACTTTCATTTTCTTACACACACACCAAAGAGGAAATTTCTTTTAAGAATTGCTCATCAAAATTCTGTTTCATAACTAGCTCTTGTTGGAAGATGGAATAAAAAACCAAAAAGTGTGTTCTCATAAAATAGTGGCAGGTCTCTCGTGACATCATGAGACAGCAAGTGACCTCTGAAAAAACAAAAATAATATACAGATCCCAAACAACAGGGCCACATTTAGATTTAGGACTTGTCATAACATCTCAATAGTCTTTAATTGTAAAGTATCCTGTCTTCCAGTAGCAAAAACACTAAAGAAAGATGCAAGGGACACCGCAGGGGTCAGAAATTAGAAAGTCCTACATTTACACCAGCTACAAACCGCATATAAATATATATCTTTTCAGTCATTTTAGAATACTTGAATAGCCTTCTGCCAACCAACTTTTTTTTTTCTAATTTTGTTAAAACTCTCCCTCTGCTTCCCAGTAACTAGCAGGCAGCCCTTCTGAGCTCATTCCGCAGTGCAAGCGGGGTTTCTATAATCTCACACACTGTTCAAGAGGACTGTTCTCTATTTTACTATGTATGTGCTTTCTATTGTACTTTCCAGGAATATAGCTCTCTCTAGGTAAGCAAGCACATTCTACTCACACATCTTAAACAGGGATTTAGAGCAATAGCTTGCAGGAAAGTAAATGCAAGCCTGGGACAGGCACTGCAGAATGCCAACTAGCTCCTCAGAAACCTTCACTCAAAGCATATTCCTAAATGTATCCTCCCCCTCTAGTTTCCTCTAATTCTGTATTGATGCTGTTTTAAACCTTGCTTTTCTTTCTGACAATACTTGACCCCATTGTCTGGGGACTTTACCTTCTTAACAAGCAACAACAACAAAAGTAACCAAATCACCTTATCTCAGACTCAATTAAACGAAGGGGGAGGTGGAAAGAAGAAGCTTCAGGCAAAGATTAAGCACCGAAAATTTCAGCCTGAAAAGTGTTTTGAAATGTAAGCCTCTGAAAACACAAAGCAGTATGAAAATGCGTAGGCCACTTTTAACAACCAGGGCTAGCATGCCAGCCATGCTAAAACACCTGCAGTAAGGATTTTGAATTATTACATCCTGAAAATTCAGGTCTTACAGAAATCACCAGTATCAAGAGTTATTTGAAAAACTCACCATGAATTCTTCCCTGGTTACATGACTCACCTGACTGAGCCCATTCTTGTTGACTCCATAATCTCCTAAGAGCACTAAGCCTCATCCTGAGAGCAAACAACCACTACCCTTGCAATGCTTGAGAAAAGCACAAACAAGCCTTTTCTGTTACAGCCAGGGACAACCTGCCCAAGTTTGCCTCGATTAAGAATAAACTCTGTCTACACCCCCAGTTCACATTGACTGACACGAATGAGGTGATAGCCTTAAAGAGTCCCAAACATGGTCTGTTAGAATTACTATTTGGAATACCTCATTATTATTATTATTTTCACGTTTCTCAATTGGCTTTAAAATTTAAAGGCATATTAAAGGATGCCGTGTGCTTTGCCATGTTTCCTACATCTGATGCTGGTAGAAGTGGACAAAGGTGCCCATGCATTGCCAGATCAATGCTTCTGAAACCAGAGCTCTCCGGGGCAGTTCCGTGGCAGGAGCTGATGCACACGGGTGCATGCTGATATCAGTGTGCTCACAGCACACTCTGGGTGCCCCTTTGCACCCTTCCTTCTCTCCCTTAAAGGAGAAGCATCTCACCTCACTGGGCAGTTGTGTTGTAAGCAGAGATGCAAGTCATGTGGCCTGCACAGCTCTTTAAATATTGCTGGAGTGCCCAAGAGGCTGGGTGCACTGCTGTGTCAGATCCCTTTGCACACCCCGCGCTCCTTGGCCTCGCAGCCTGTACCTGTGCACATCAATTGCTCCTGCCCCCCAGCAGGCCCTCGCTCCCTGCCCGCCCCCTTGGGCAAACGGCGCCTCCTTCCTGCCCAGGCTTTGGAGCCGCATGTGGGGCCGAGCACGGGCGCCCAGGCTCAGGGGGCAGCGCAGGGGCCGCCGGCCCCCGCAGGGGGAGGCAGCGGCGCCTCGTGGCCCGGCCCGGCCGCCCCCGACCCGCGGGGGACA
>VZSG01000374.1:556116-572960 GCA_013398315.1 Nothoprocta pentlandii | reverse complement strand
CCGCGGGCGCCGCGCGCCGCGACTTCTACTGGCTGCGCTCCTTCCTCGCTGGAGGTGGGTGCCCGCCGCCCGGCCCCGGCCCGAGGGACACGGCCTCGCCGCGGGCGCCGGCCTCGCCGGGAGAGGAGGAGGCGTGGGGGGAGATGCAGGCGGCTCTCGGGGGAGCCTGGCCGTCGCCGCGGCGGCCCAGGGCTTCCCGGTTGGGAAACCGCCTAAAGGCAGTTCACCTTTCGTTAAGGCTTTAGGGGCCGGTACCCTATTCCAAATAGCAGTCATACCTGCTCCTTACTGATGTTCCTTCGCACCTGTCCCACCTAAAAGTCCGCTAGAAAATTCCTTCTTTTATCTGTTGACATCTAAGGGTTTTTACGTTTTTATTCTTGGAAAGGCATTGCAGGGTGCTGTGCCAAAACAACTATTGCACCCCTGGACCGAGTCAAGATTTTGCTGCAAGCTCATAACCACCATTACAAACATCTAGGTAAGATGGCTACTGTGTACATCACTTTAGTTTTGGAATGTAATGTTTGTCATTTAGGGATGCGGGTTTGTTCAGCAAAGGGACTGTCTAGAGAAAGGTCCTGATGAGGTGGTTTTCTGGCTGGCCAGCGCGCTGGGCTCTGCGCCATGCTTTGTGAGCGTAAAAACACAAAACAAAAACCACCCTGCGTAAAATGCATCGAGCCTGTACCAGTAAATTCCTGTACTGATGGGTCAGAAATTGAGATGTGAGAATAATCCTCGGCAAAGCATAAGAGCTAGGACATGATCCCCCTCTTAGTGAAGTCAGCACCCTGGTAATCACAGGCTAGAGTCTTGGGTTGTTTATATAAAAACCCTCATGCCAGTCATTCTGTTAGTGTCTGTGTTGCTCTGTTGCTGTCTGTATTACTGTGCTCAATGCAGTTTCCAGCAGTTGTGGTGATCGGGCTCTTCGGAGTTGGTAGCCCTCCCAGAGGGGCTGGCGATCACAAGAGCAGTGACAGCTGAGCCCTGGACAACTCGCTGCGCTCGTGTTCATAGATGGCAGCGTGATTGATGACAATTGACAATAAAGGTGCATTGGTGGCAGTGTAAGGTGCAGATGAGCTGGGTTTGGCCTTGGTACGGGTCACATCCTGGTGAGAAAATAAGCCCTTAATTGCCAGCGTATTCCAAAGCATTTCCTGTGTGATTGTCATAGCGCCGCCTTGTGCATAATATTTGAAATATTCTATGTCACATTTTAAAAACATGTCACAATTTATATTCAGAAGTTCAAGTGAATTACAGTTCTCAAAAACGCTATTTTGAATGATCTTTAAGAGCTTTTTAATTTAGAAATTTGAGATTTTGAACATAGAAATTAAAGATCATTTATAAAGCAATTTAGGGTGCAGAATTAAATTTTTAAAGCAAAACTCAAGTGATGTATATTCATTTCACTGTCCCGAAAAAAAGAGAAGGGCAAAACCCTTGGCAGCTCAGCACCACACTTAACTAAGCATGTATTCAAATCTTGCGGTCTAACAGCTGGAGGCTGAAATAATAGTTCTGACTGATATTATAAATCCCTGGGTTTTGTTTGCTTTGTATTGTGATATAATTGACAAAGTATTATGTTCCTCTCTGTTTAAGGTGTGAGTTATGATTCTGATTATGAGAAATTAGGCAAAAAAGATGTTGTAGGTGGAGTATGTACAAGTTCAGAGGCACAATAGTAGTTTAGCTCATCAGAGTCCTCACAGAGTCCTCTTACTGCCCTTGCTCTGTAGAATTCCTGACACATGGACCTCAGACCACGTATTCGAAGAAATAAAAATTGCTTTTTCAGATTCAGCTCTTATATCATTGATTAAATAATTGTATTTGACTGTGAAAATTATGTGTTTTAATTAAAGAGCTGTGATGCATTATTTCACAATTTAAAAAAAAAATGTGGTTTGAGAATTTAATAAGAACTGTGTATTCCTTACAATGTATTTGTAATAAGGCTGGAGGTTTGCTCAAACTTTGTGTGGGTTTGCACCATTTTCTACCTGTTGAAATGGAATAGTGTTGCTGCTTCTTGCAAAATATCTCTGCAATAGAAAGCGTAAGGTCATAAGTAATGAGAGTCTCAAATGTATTTACTTTATTAATGGGGGCATTTAACTTCTAATTAAGCATGTAGCAATAATAGATTGTTTTGTTGTGATTCGAGATTTAAAAAAAAAAAAAGAAAAGAAACTTAATTGCCTGGAATGCAAGTCAGTGAGTTCCTTTCCTTCTGTTGCCAATGTTGACATCTGTGGGTGGGTAGTGTCATCTGCAGTAGGTCTCCTTACACTCTAGGGGCTGAAATACACGAGCTCATAAGGAGCTTCAAGAATCTGGAAGGTGAGAAAGCTGATAACTTTAAATCTCCTTCTCTTCATTGGAAGTAGAATTTTCCAGCCTCCATAATTACATGAGCAGTGTGATCAGCCCTCAAGTTCCTCACCTACTGTTCTACTGTCAGTAATACTTGCTTGATACTTATTGTGACTGTTAATATCTCTTTTTGTATTGCTGACAGGAGTGTTTTCTACGTTGTGTGCCGTCCCAAAAAAGGAGGGTTACCTTGGGCTATATAAAGGAAACGGGGCAATGATGATTAGAATCTTTCCGTATGGTGCAATTCAATTTATGGCATTTGACCAGTATAAAAAGGTAGTATAACTTATTTTTACTTTTTTTTTTTCTGGCTTCAATGAATCCAGCTTCTTTAAATTACCAAAACAGTGAAATTTCTGTGCCCTATTAGCTGCATATATTTGACGTTTCAGATGATCACGTCACCTTGTAGATAAAAAAGGCGTGCATATTTCAAGGTCTCTTTCTTTCTGCTCTTATGAATTTACTTTCATAGTAAATTCAAAATACATGCATGCAAAATCGTTCGGGGTCAGGCATTAGCCTGGCCGTGTTTTCAAGCATTGCTTGTACAAGATCAAAAATATACTCTTACTTTTAGCAATGAGGAGTTTGTTGCCTGAAAGGTCAAATTTCGTTCCCATTGAAGTAAGCTTGGTATTTACTGAACACAGTGGGACTCAAATTGCAATCCTTTATAGAAGAGTAAGTTTCAGAAGAAATTCTCTTCTTTAGAGCAGAAATTACTTTTTAAAACTTCTCAGTTATTTGCTATAAGCCTGGAACTTCTAATTTCCATCCAGGATTTGAAAATTTATTGAATATCCAATAGTCTACTGCACGATTTCCTGCTCTTTTTTTTTTTTTTTTTTAATCTGGCTAATCATGTGGTTCTAAAGATATCTTTATAGGAATAAGTTTCATACTCTATGTATGGGAAGATAATTTCACTTTCTCAGTTTCAAGCCACTTTTCAACTTTGCTCCATGTCCTTTGCTCTCTGTCATGCAAGAAGGATAGTATTCAGTTTGCCTTGTTTGACGCACATTAAAGATAACTAAATAAATAATTAATCTGGCTTCTTAAGTAAATAGTACTAATGCTTTCAATTGGTTATTTTGTCTTGTTAATAGCATTTTTAGTACTTTAGTGTTGCTAATAAGTTGCTGTTAACAAATTTTCAGGAAATTCTTTTCTGAGTAATTAGGTGTACTGTTTTGAAATTTGTAGGGTTGTAAACTTCTTAGAAACAGCTATGCAGTTAGCATCAACATTCTAGGAAAGTATCATACACTTCCCTGTATTTTCTGATATATGTCTGTTGTAAATATAAATTGTAATGTTTGGTATTTTGTAGGTAATAAAGAAGCAACTTGGGATTTCAGGACATGTACATCAATTAATGGCTGGATCTATGGCAGGTAACGTTTTGTACTTGCATTTCAGACACACTTTTGCTGAAAGGCTGATGTGTTTTTAGAAGATGATTTAATGTGTTTTCAGGTCAAACTGTGCTGTAAGCTTGTGTTAAGGAAAAAAATGCTAGTAAATGTTTTAAAATACTGATTACTTGCTTAATTGAAAACAGTTTATGTTAAAAGCATTCTTTAGAGAATTTCAGACATTGAATTCCATGTTATATTGTTAAGCATAGTTACTACAGTGTTTTTTATGATTAAAAAAAAAAAAAGAAAAATACAAGGTCATTAAGATAAAACATAAAAAATGAGTTTTAGGGGGATTAACTCATCAGCCTGTTTGCCATTCCAACCTAGCTGAATGAAGCCCAGAGAAATGGAGAACTGTAGGTGCTTAAATGGTGGTTTCTTTGGATTTCCCTGATATGTCTAGACTTAAAGCATACAGAATAAGACTCTCATGATATTTTGTAAAGCATGCATGTGAAAATCGTAGGTCAGTTAGCGAAGTGGCAATAGAATAAACTACTTATAAACTGTCAGTATGAAATACGATTGTACATACCTATTTTCTTCTTGCCAGTTACTCTGCCAAAATTAGCTAAGGAAAAATAAGAGAAGTAAGTATTAGTGGACTGAGTTTTAATCAGAGGTTCTTTGTGTGTGTCATTTATTCTTAACCATTTACAACTGGCTTAATAGTATCTAATGGCAGTCCTTATATAATTACAACATGACTGTTACTATGTAGCCTCTTCTGAAATTTACCATCATTTTGGGTAACTTACTGATTGAGTCTTCCATGTAGTTAGTGTAATGGAAATAAATTTAATATTTTGTAGTATCTGGAAATCATAATCAACTGCAATGCTTAGTGTAGAGTATTTAGGTACAATGCAAAGGAAGTTTCTGGTGTGGAGAACCCCAAAACTTAAGTCCATAAGCTAGACTTAAGGGTGCGGTGAAATGACCATCACAGCTGCAATAATAGTATATAACTCTGGAATCTTAATGCGTGTTTCCTAGGTGATGTTAACTGCTTTTTGAGTCTTAATTAGATAAATAGTAAAAGAGAAGGTTTTGTATTGAGGATAGTAAGAGGAAGGAGGCAGCAAGAACATAGCATTTGGAATATGAGAGTCTCTCAAATTGCAAATATGAGAAAAGACCCACAGAGCAACTGTTAATATTCTAGCAATAGCTCCTCTAGCTTAGTATCTTTCTGGCTCCACCAAGGGATATTCTGCTGTTGCTTCCACGTGTAAGTAGCTGCAGGAGATATGAACCCTGTGTTGGTGGAGAGAAGTCTTCCCAGTTTCTTGAGCCTAATATTACACAGATGAAGATGGGTAGCCCTTGTTTCCCTTTTCCTTTTGTCTCCTCTCTGTCATTCAGCCATCTGCATTCCCTTCAGTGTATGCTATTGACATCCTGCTTATGCTGGAGTTTCCAACATTGCCAACAGTCAACAGATCTGATTCAGCTTCAAAATAGTGGGAAACTTTTGAATATCTTCTGTAGCAGATAAACAAGATCAAAGGCATATTCACAGAGAAGAGAAAAGTAGTGAGGTTGGGGGCAGTGCAGTGAGAGAAAAGAAAAACCTATTGTAATGCATATATTTAGGAGGCCAAGTTAAAGTTACTGTGGAAACTTTAACTCTGAATTTCCTGAGCCTTGTGTGATTCAAATTTCAGCTGTAACACCTCGTTAACAGATAAGTGCCTTATAATGTCCTTTTAGAAAAGACAACTGGGGAAAAAGGAAGAAAATCATAGATATTACTGTGGTGTAGGAAACCCAATGATCAAACAAAACCTGTATATAATATTCCTTACAGAAATTGATATTGTTGATGAGGGGAAAAAAGAAGTTAACACACAGAAACATGTATTTCTTTGTCTGCGCTTAATGAACTCAAAAACAGCCACCAAAAGAAAAGTAGAAATTATCAGAACAAACTTGGGTTGTGTGAAAAAAGTAGGGAAGGCACTGCTTAAAATAAATAAATGAATAATTTGAAAATAATATGGATTTATGAAGATACTTATGTCTTATTTTTAAATAAGACCTAATTAATGCTGTTATCTAATTGGGTAAATATATAAAATAATCTGTGCTGTTTATTTCTCTAGATGCAATTTAGAAATAAATATAACTCTGCTTCACAGGTCTAGAAGTAAGACCTGTAGATTTTCAAGCCTGATTTTTATTTGTTTATTTAATCATCAGCTGTGATTTGTGATTTTTTTTTTTTTAATTTAAGCAGACACTCTTCTTTCTCTTGCTGTAGAAATTACTTCTCCTGCTGTAGAAATTGTTTAATTTCTGTTATCAAAGAAAGATGATGACAAAGAATGGAAGAGTAGTGGGGAAACTGGGAGACAAGACAAATGCCCAAGCAGCCAGTCTCACCAATAACTCCCCAAGCTTGGGTAGCAATTAAAGATGTACTGATAATTCTCACTATGCTTCATTTACGCTTACAGAATCACAGAATATTCAAGGTTGGAAGGGACCTCTAGAGATCATCTAGTCCAACCTTCTTGCTCAAACAGGCACACCTAGAGCATGTGGCACAGGGTGGCATCCAGGCGGGTTTTGAAGACCTCCAGAGAAGGAGACTCCACAACCTCCCTGGGCAGCCTGTTCCACTGCTCTGGCACCCTCACAGGAAAGAAGTTCCTCCTCACCTGGAGACGGAACTCCCTGTGCTTCAGCTTATGGCCATTACCCCTTGTCCTATCGCTGGCCAAAGTCTGTGTATCGCTGGCTTAGTCTGTGTAAACTGGTATCTTTTTTCTTGAAGTTTTCAGAGGGGTTCGAGGAAATCATGACAAGTGAAAAACAATCTTTTCCTGACTTCAGTGTGCCAAGGACATAAGAGTCTGCATTTGCAGGGGGAAAAACCAACAACAAAAACAAAACCCCCCGCTTATTAGCAGTTCTTAATAGAAATGTAGTTAATTCAAGAGAGGAAAATAACAAACAAACAAACAAAAAGCCTTCACAACATTGTCCTGTTCTTTCAGATGAGACACTGGAAATGGCAGTATATGATGGGAATAGATTTTCAATTCTGTCATGTTTATCCAGCCATGGGAAAGATTTTTGGCTCAGCTCCAGTTAATTGAACTCCAATTTAACTCGAGTTAGTTGAGAAAGATTTTGCTCCTTCAAGACGAGACATCAGTCTTAAGATGTCTGAACTCTGACAAGTCTAATATTTAGGGAGCTGAATTGAAACCGGTGTTTTCGTAGGCTATCCCACCGACTTTCACTGTCAAAAAGCTGCCCTCCGTTCCTCCCAGAGGAGACCGTTCCTTCTGAGCTCACAGGAAATCTTCATCCCTCCCAGGGTACTTTTTGCTCTAGAGGATTTTATTTGTTTATTTATTTATGTCTTATCTTTTCATTCCCCTGGTCTTAACTCAAAGTGCTCTTTTGGGGCTTAGTGTTGGCTGCTTAGTACAGTCACCAAACTCTTGGTTGGTCTGTTTGCTAGTCTTTTTTCAGAGAGTGTTCCCAGATATTTACCAGTGTATGATAGTTAAGAGCAGGCGTAAAGCTGCTCATTTTCCAAATTAGGGTGATTTTCCCGTGAGTACTGTAGAAGCTCCCACAGCTTGTTTTTTAAAACTGCCTGAATTAACCCATATTGCAGTTTTTGCGCATCTTGGGCATTTCAGATTTCTGAATATCTTAGGCAATTGGTTAGGAAAAGGCTGCAGAAGGAGATTGTATTTAATAATGTAGTTCAGTGGAAACAGTCCTAAAATTGCTTAGGTATTTTGCACTTTTAACCTCAGAATGCTACGGGTGAAACTGCATCAGAAATGAATTGCAGGTGTCTACTTTTAAGGGGCATAGTCGAGAACCTCTGAGAGGGGTGTTTTTCTCTTCTAAACTAAGTTACTGGTAGGATATTCCAGAAGGCACCAATCTTTACTCTTAATTGACAGATGACTAATGTCTTTTTTTTGATATCTTGATCATGCTATGAATTATTTCCCCATTTAATCCTGGTGTTTTGTTTTGATCATTAGGCTTATGGTTTGTTTGTTTGTTTCTTCCAAGCATAAGAGTTGCAAAGAACTTTCCTGGAGCTGATTTGTTCCCCCTTTTTCTTCTTTTCTTGCTATTTTTTTGGGGAGGCTCTTAGCAGCATACAGAATATATTGGACAACAGTGGCTTCATATGAAACCACATGTATATTTGAGTTGCAGAATCTCATTCTGATTATATATCTTTATGATTCAGATTTAAAGCGTGAAACTTGAGAGTCTGGGGTTTGTTTGTTCAAACTCAGTACTCTTCATTAGTACGATCTTGACTTGATCTTCCATATTATCACAGTGTATTTGGTATCTTCCAGTTCAGTAGATATATACATGTAGCCACATCCAGTAATCAAGTATTTAAATTCTGACACAACTGTTTGGAATTAACCATGTAAATGTGGTGATTTGACTTTTTAGATATGATAGGTTTTAGGTTTTATGAACGCAGTTCAGAAAACACTGAAGCATTTGATGGATCTGATGATTTTGAGCCATGAACTTAAGATGATTGCTCGTATGAATGGAATTAGATGAATGGAATTAGGCTTATAAGTATTTGGAGAATCAGGATTTAGGTATGCAGCTTCAGCATATGCCAGGTGTAAAAGTAAGTTCTTTGCATGTTGCTGCAGCTGGAGTTCCTGTGTGCTGGTTATTAGTGATTTTTTTTAATGTTAACAAAATAATCTGTGTACGTTGTTATATATACTGCCGCAAAAGGAAATTCTGTTTTTCAAAATAATCCTAGAACCAGATAAGGTGTTAGGTGAGTTTTGTTTGCTTGTTTTGTTTTTGTTTTTAATAAAGGTATTACAGCAGTGATTTGTACTTACCCTCTTGATATGGTTAGAGTTCGTCTGGCGTTCCAAGTAAAAGGGGAACACAAGTACATGGGAATTATCCATGCATTCAAGATGATATACACAAAGGTATTTTTTTTTAAATCTTCAGTCATGTCAAAGCAAAATGTGCTCTTTAAATAATTTGCACAGCATTCAAAATAGTGACTTGATAGCAAATTCACACATGGACTCGTGTGTGCACTGGACTCTTTAATATAAAAAAAAAATTACCTGGATGCTTTACTGTTAAGAAATAGCTCAGACAGGTAGAAGTGCGAAGTAAAGACAAACAGCAGGGGAAAAAAAAAAAGTAGATTTTCAAGAAAAAAATAGTATTGACACCAAGAAATGTGGGGAGGAGGGATGTGCGTAATTCAGAAACATCTTCTAGCTTCTGTTGTTGGATGTAGTGTTTTTTTTGTTGTTGCTTTGGTTTTTTTTAATCTTTTTCATTTTTTCCATCTTCTTTATCTCCTTTGGAGCCAGGCATTCCTCCCCTCAGTTCTTCAGGCACAAGAAGTTCAACTTGACTTGTAGCTTCTTGTTGCTAGATGATGTTAGTTAGATTGCTGTTGTGTGAACAGATTTTTTTTTTTTAGACATTTGCTATATTTCTTGCCACAAATTTGCTTGTATTTTTCTTTCAAAGGAAGGTGGTTTTCCCGGGTTCTACAAAGGTCTGATGCCAACTGTTGTAGGAATGGCTCCATATGCGGGTAAGCAAAGAGCGGAGTGTGCCGATCCCTTGGCAGCTCTGCGCGTTACTAACCTTGCATAGTACTTTTGCACACTAAGGTTTCTGTTAAAAGGAAGGATTCCCCCTGAGCAGAGGGGAATGCCACAAAGAAACATTTGCAACTCATCAGTCTTACTCTAGAAATGATCAATGGGTGTTAAAGCATGGTAGGAAAATTTGTGTTTTTTTTTTTTTTTTTAAATGAGGGTTGAAGTCTCAGTCTCAGAAAGGGAAGGGTAGAGAACTGGTGGTTCTCCTTCTGTTCTGCTTCCCCCTTTTTTTCCCCACCAATAACAGGGTCTCCTTCTCTCAGATAAAGCTGTAAGAGGCTGAGTCCTCTGTAGATGGAGACTGGACCCTCCATTTGGCTCCATCTCCTGGTTGCTTCTGTGTACTTAATTAAACTGAAGAAGTTGCTGACAGAGGATGAGGGAGCATCAGTCTACAAATTGCCTGCCCTAACTACTGTCTTTGTCAAAAGACAATAAATGTTTTACTGATTCCTTGAGTTATAATAGATCTTAGCAGATGCTCTTAACAGCAATTCAGTGATGTAAAAAAAAGTCTAGCTTATTTGAAGAGTTCTTTTAACATTAAATATAAATATTAATTCTTTTGTACAGAAGTTACTATAGAATTTCAAAGCATTGTATGACTGTTCTGGTTTTTATCTAGTAGAATTGGAAAATAACTTCATTTTGTAAATGCAGCTTTGTGTTTGTTATGATGTGTCAAGAAGGTTCTTTTTTTTTTTTTTGTGAAAGTCTATAAAATTAAATTTCCTTTTAGGTTTTTCATTTTTTACTTTTGGTACCTTAAAGAGCATTGGACTTGCTCAAGCACCTAACTTGCTTGGACGGCCTTCGTTAGATAATCCTGATGTCTTAGTTTTGAAAACACATGTGAATCTGCTGTGTGGTGGCATAGCTGGAGCGATAGCTCAGACGATATCGTAAGTTTGGAGTGTGGCTTTTCTTTTCTATCTAGCTGTTCATTATAAAAAACTGTTACCTGAGAGTAAAGTATTTTGCAAGTCTAGTTTTAACGCAGTTAATCTGACACTGGAGCTCATTTTATTGTCTTTCATGTACTACATACATTAGTTAACCTTCAGAGGCTTTGAAGGTATTATTAAACAAATTCAGACAAAACCTCTACTAAAACACTTGGAATATTCCTTGTTAAACTGCAAGATTTGTCTCATAAGTATAATTTGCAGAATTCTATTATTCCAATTGAACTTTTAAAACAGTCTAATTTGTGAAGTCATGGAATATAAAAATAAGTGTTTAATATATTGTATTTGGCATTTGTTTACTTTTACTTTGTCTGCTCTCTCCAGACACATGCAGTCCTTGTTGCATTTTGGTTTTCACCATAAATGAATTTGGATTCATTTGGCATCATATTTTTACACTAAATCACTTCATTACAAATATTACAAATACCTTTTTTTTATTAATCCTTAAACTGATCATTTTATTCTTAATTCAGCTATCTTGTCTCTCCAGCATTTTAAACAGTGTTTTATATTCTCATTTGATCTTCATGTGTCTACTTCACTTGTTTATACGAAGAGATCTGATCTGGTTTTGATTCTATAGGGAAAGTATCCAATTCTGGAGAACTTTCAGCTGTCTTGAGAATCTGACCTGTATTTCTGGCTTACTGAGAAGGGAGCTTAGAAGTTTCACATGCACAATTTATTTATTTTTAACAATTTTCATATGGTCATTATGTGCATCGTGTTGAAGTGCTGTTCAAATGTCTCCTCTGTAGATATCCACTTGATGTAACTCGTAGGCGAATGCAGTTAGGAGCTGTTCTCCCAGACTCTGACAAGTGCCTGTAAGTGGTTTTTGTTTATTTGTTTTTCTGTCTGTCTGTCTGTTTGTTTCTCTTCCCTTTCTCCCCCTGTTAATGACACTTTTTGATGATGCTGGATTTTTTTGATCAAACTTTTGTTTGTATTTCAACTGAATTTGCAGTCATTTTCCATAATACAATCTTTAAGAAGAGAGGAGCCTGCTTCTACTGGAGTGAACTGTTCTGAAACTTTATAGATTTTTTTTTAATGGTACAGAATATGTTCAGTAGGATAATTTTGTATAATATTCTATTATCTGACCTTTTTCTTAATATATTTCAAATAATGTCACCCACACAAATTGTAGTTGGGGTGCCCAGATTTAGTGCTTCCAGGTTTTTAGCTGTTTGTTTTAGTCTAGTAGATGGGGAAGAACCATCATTAACAATACAGAAAATCCGAGTATTAAATTACCTTTATATCTTAAAAAAAAAAAAAAAAAAAAAAAAAAAAAAAAAAAAAAAAAAAAAAAAAAAAAAAAAAAAAAAAAAAAAAAAAAAAGAAAAAAAAAAAGGAAAAAAAAAAGATTTCAGATTGCTCCAACCAAGCTCAATACCCAAAAGCTTTATCTTAGTTGCTTTCAATTTTGTGGAATTGTGTTTCTCTGAATCTGGAGTGATTCAATGTCAACTCTCATATGACAAATTTGATTCCACTAACAGTAGTCTTGGTTATCTTTCTTAAAAACTCAAAAAATGTTTACTGTGAACATTGCTATTGTGTTCTTAGGAGCAGCATCAATTTTTAGTCAATTTTTTTTTTACTATTTTTCACTCAGGTTGTTTTAAAATAAAAATATGATAATTGTTTTTGGACTTCTGTGTTTCTGAGAATGAACTCCTTTACAGACATTAGGCTTCTTAATTAAATAATTTGTGGCAACTGTGGAGAGAGCCATTCCTGGAAAAAAAAATGTTTCTTCAGAGGAAAGAAAGATAAAACAAGAAATATTGAAACTTTGAGGCATGTGGAAGATCGTCTCAAAATCTAATGTCTGTATTAGCTTAGAAATATTGAGCTTTTTACTCAGAAGTTTGTTTTGTTTTGTTTTGTTTTTTACTTTTTTTACTCTCTTTTCCTACAGTTCTCTTAAGGAGCAAACATAGTAAGGGAAGATTTTGACTATTGAATGTGTATATTGGTTAATGGATTGAATTTTTGTTTTTCCAGTACAATGGTGCAGACGCTGAAATATGTGTATCAACAACATGGAATAAGAAGAGGATTGTACCGTGGTTTATCTCTAAATTATATTCGCTGTATTCCTTCACAGGCCGTGGCTTTTACCACATATGAACTTATGAAACAATTCTTGCACCTCAACTAAAATATTTTTCAAACCTTACTGTAAAGCTACACTATCAATCTTCAAACTATATTTGTGAGTCAATTACTTGAAATTTTAAAAAACCTCTCTCTTACTGTGGAACTGCTGTTGTTTGACAGCTTAGTTTTATTTGCCAAAACATGGTTAATTTCCTGGAGTCAAACCAGGAGATAGATCAGCATGAATAGTAGTTAGCTATAAACTTTTTCTTGCACTTGATCTTCTAAGCATCCTTAGATTAATATTTAGAATTATACAGTTTTACAATTATGCCCATATTTTATACGGGTTACGAGTTATTAGTTATTTAGCTTTATCACCATTATCACCATTCCAGGAATTGTACTCATGGTTATATTGCTTTTTAAGATAGTAGTTAAGCATCTGTTCTTCTTTAAAAAGTAAATTGAATACATTGATTTGAATAATATTTAATGATTTTCAAATCAAAATATTTGCCAGCCTTGTAGAAGCCAAATTCAGTAGACTACAACTTAAGCATCTTTTAACTTTTTTTTTTTTTTAATACAAGTTTTCTATATTGTAAGAACAATGCATATATCCGCACATGAGCACATACAAAGGTCTCTTCAACCATTTCAATAAATAATGACAATGAGATGTACTTGATGTTGTTAGCAGTCTTTCAGTTAGGAAGTTTCTCTGCACATTCTCTAAACTAAAGAATCTTCATCTAGCTACACAATTAAAAACAGGACTGGGGCAGTTGTTAGTTTTACAACAAGTGTTAGCTAAATTTCTCAAACACAATTAGTGTTTAAGAGCACGAGCCTGCTCTTGCGAGGTGTTTATGTACCTTTTTCTGCTGTGCTGAATATTCTCAAATCAGTTCCTGAAAGCTGAATTGATTGTATACTTTCCACTGCTGGATCCTACAGACAGGTTTGTCCATCCCTAAAACATTGTGACAAACGCTACTGCATGCTGCTGCCTTTACTTAATTTGGGCATATGGATAGTAGTCAACATCTTGGCCAAAAAGAAAAACTAAAAAAAAGAAGATTGTGTTGGAGTCTGTAGATGTGTATATGTACTGTCTCTAACATATGATATGCAATAGACTATTATACTTTTTTTTTTCCTTCTACAATTTCTTTTGTAAAGGAATTGCTTTCCAGATTTGTTTATACATGATTTGCATTGGTACTTTTGATTTTATTCACTTTTGATTCAGGAAACTGTAAAGCATTTGCATTAAGTGATGTAAGTTATTTATTTATTGTAAATATTTTAGCAGTATCCTTTAAGATTTGGTAATGGCCATGTTAACTGAATTGGTGGTTGGTAAGATCAATTTGCTTAATTCTGATAAATTTGACAAACTGGACTTTCGTTTATATATTCAATGATTTTGTGGCTTTTTTTTTTCCAGTTTCTTAAAAATATATATTTCTTTGATATTTAACAATATAGTTACAGACAGAGAATGAGATGTACTTGAATTTATTTTATTAAAAATCTTAAACTAATATCTTTGTGTGATTTGTATGTATGTTTGTATGGGGGGTTGCATGCTTCTAGAATTATCTGTATGTTTTCCTGTGGAGGTAAACTTGCATAAAATAGTTGTTTTTTATTAAAGGAGAACAGTTCAGCTCTTGGTCTGATCCTTAGTGTTATTTGAAGGAAAATTAATTACTATCACTGTGAAAGTTTATCATTAAAAGTAGATTAAAAATCTACTATCTCAAAAAGAAAAAGAAGAAAAAAAAAACAATGGTGAACGCAAAACAATGGTGAAAACAATTTGTACTACTATTTTTTTAAGATGCAAACAAAATTACTGTCTTGCTGATCCCCAAACAATTGGGTAAGATACTGAATGTAAAAAATATAACTATGGATGAAACAGCACTCTACTTTCAGCATTATTTTTTCAAACAAAATGAAAAATCATATTAACAAATTAAAAAATCGAAAGTATTTTTTACTTCAAAAAGACTTGTGAAAGAAACATTTTTGCACTTGTGTCCAGTGGCTAGTTTGGAGGAGACAATCTCCGTTCTGAGTCTTTGGGCAACTGTTTCAAACTCTTTCTGAAAGGGTTAGCTAGTCTTAATCAGCTAAAACACTAAATGTATTATAAATATCTGCCTGCTACAAGCAGGAGAAAGAAACATGGAGACTTAATTATCCCCTGTATTTTTTTTTTTCAGCACAGTCCTCTGAAAATTGTTTCAGTTTACACTATGGATTTTCCTCCTCTAAACACCTTTCTTGTCTGTCTTGCATGTTTCTAGGACACTGAATGGATCTATCTTATTTTCAACTGGTAGACAGCAAAATAAAATCGGACTCCAGACGAAAGAAGTGTGTTAAGCTCTGTTTAATATCTGTGAAATATAATCTTTATTTCTTTGTTCCCTCAAAGAGGAGTTCTGCAGCTCAGCTGTTCTTAAACTGGATCTTTACCTTTCAGTCATTCTGTTTGTTAATATTTGGAACAAGTTGACACCTTTCATGCTTGCGTCTCAAAACAATTATATTTCAGTTCAAGCGGGCATAAAACTAGATAACTCTGTCCTTGGTTGTTATCTATATTTTTATTTTTTGCAAGTAGCAAGTAAGTCTCTTCAGCCGAGGCATCTCTGTTTCAGTCTTTGTAGTAGCAGCCCACAGATACATGACTGGCAGGTGTAATTTTAGATTACACATGGCTATTTCTTTTCCTCATAGTTTTAACAAACCTTAGTTCCTACTTCTTTTCTGATGGTCACATTAACAGTTTACTATCTAATTTAATCCCAGATTTGTGTTCAGGAATAAATTTGTCACTTGTGCAAGCAGCGTATGAGTATGTCTTGCACGATCAGTTGTTGAGGAAGAGCCAGTTGTATTATAATTTTCCCTGATTAAATACCTTGCATGAGAAATTAAGGCATATAAAACTTGAAACTTGTAAACTACTCAGTGAAGTCTCATTTGTTACTGAAATGAAGAGAGCACATTATCCTGTCATGAAAAAGACTTGGAGATTAAGTTAATGAAATTACACAGTTTGTTCAAACCTGAAATCTCTGTAGCTAAGTTTTTGAACTCATCTTTGATCAGTTTGGGCTCAAACCTGAATTCTGTATTTCACTTTTTTTTTTTTTTTTTTTTTTTTTTTTTTTTTTTTTTTTTTTTTTTTTTTTTTTTTTTTTTTTTTTTTTTCGATGCTTGAAAGAAGCTGGAGGTGTAACTATTTTGGAAAAAAATATAAAGTAGATAAGATGTATTTTATTGTTTCATAACTACATTCTTCTAAAATGTTTGTCTTCAGTGTAAGGTAAATGTACCGGAAACATGAAATACGTTACTGAATATGAGAAATTATCTATTTTATAGAGTAAAAATATTTGTGTAGTGTTTTAAATTTATACCAAGTTTTGTGACAGCATATATAAAAGTACAAATGCCCAGCCATTCAATTACAAATAAGCTTTAAATAGAGGTTCCCCAATGGAAAGACACGAATGTAGTCTACTCTTTCAGGATTTTCCCAAGGAAAGGCAGCACAGCACACTGAAGTTTGGAGCCACCTTTCAAAGTTTAGGACCTAAGCTTCCTGGCAGGGTGGTCTAAACATGGAGTCAACTTACCTTTTTTGTCAGTGTGAGATTGAAGCCTGCTACTGTGCCCAGACTATTGGCAACATGAAAGAGGGGCAAGGCCACAAGAACATTCTTTAATGTGGGAGTTGGGATAGGGATTTCTTGGGGACAGATAAGAGTGTCCCCAGGATAAGGACTGTCCCTCAGATAAGGACTGAGTGACTTCAATCCTTACCATAACTGCTGCTTTCACAGCCAGAAGTTTTTCCACAGTAGTGGCCAGAAATAATAATAAAAATTAACCAAAAAAAAAGTGAAGAAATAAAATCTTTATACCTGTAAACTCGTGCTTCACCTCAGGCCACCTCCGCGCACTGGCAGCTAACAGCACCGAGCGTAGGGCAAATTCTTCTCAGGACTCTTGAACTGTCAGGCTGAGACTTTACCAAAATTACGTGCTTAGGAAGGAAGGAAGGGCATATCTTTTTTTTTTTTTTTTTTTTAGCTGTGTCTATGTGCTGCCTCTGCAGCGCCGCGTTGACAGCAGTGACGGCCGCGGCCGTAACGGACATCGCTGCCGAGGCGACCGTTGGGCTCCCTCACGGCGCCGCCCCTCCCCCCGCGGGCGGGAGCCGCGCGCCTCATCCCACCCGCGCGCGGGAAGCG
>VZSG01000374.1:510570-555901 GCA_013398315.1 Nothoprocta pentlandii | reverse complement strand
GGCGGCTCTCGCGCGCGGCGGGGTGGAGGTTTAAAGCGCGGTGTGCGGCCCCCTCGCTGCCGCTGGCCTGTTCCTTCCCACCGCGTCCCCTTCCCGCCCGTTTATATCTGTGTAAATGTTGGTCACGTCCTTGTATGAAGGAATAATAGGAGGGAGAAAACAGTAGGGAGAAGCGTCCTCCCTTCCGCCTATTTAAAATTTAACGTATCCCTTGGGAAGGTGAATGGAGTTGGAGCTGGGCGTGCACCCGGAGCTCGTTATCCCGTTGATGGGCCGGTTTCTCTCATGCACTAACGAGTTGTTGCTTCAGTTTCCAGAGTAAAGTGAGTGACTGCTATGACCCGGTGCTTCAGAGGGGCTTGAACAACAGGTACCGTGTGCTGGAGGTCCGCGCAGCGCAGAGGAATGGCAGGGAGCCGGAGAAGCACCTGACCGTGACGCCGTCTCCGTCGCTGGAGGACACCGAGCTGTGTGTCCTGCGGGATGGATGGTAATGCGGGAAGGCACATAGGCCGGAAAAGTCACACCTGGGAACTTCCATGTCCTTATCTGAGAAGGGATAGTGGCCTCTTAACTGTGGTTTCATTGTGTTGCCTTTGGAATTAATTTAGCTCTCCTAAAAACAAAGAATAATGTTATAGTTAAATAGAGTTTCTCTAATGTAGCTATGCCAGTGTATTAGGGAAAGGGATGTTAGTCATGAGGGCAACTGATGTCCTGTTTGTTTGTGTCAAGTAAGCACTGCTACCTGAAAGTTTTCATATAGTTAGTCCTGTGTTCATGCTAACAAATATAAAGCGTTAAATCCAAAGCATTTTGTCTGCATGTTGTCTTGCAACAATCAGCAGTGTTCTTTTAAATAACGTGCAAAGTCATATTTATAAAATATGAGCTCTTAGGCAGTTTGGTAAGATAGCTTTAGCTTGAGCTCTACAGGAAAACATTTTTTTGAGGATGCATCAGGGAGGAGTCCAGCTTAGGTGTCTGTGTGCTGCATGGTATGTTATAGAAGAAAGGACTGATTCAGCCTTTTGCAATGCACGTGTGTGCACTAGCTATCTGGTGCTGCTCTGCATTTTACCCTGGAAGCTGCAAGCCAAGAAGAAAAGTCTGAGCTTGCATTTCTTGGAAGAGGAAATATAAATTATCTTATCTTGAACCTTGAAAGCTGCAAGTTGGTAAAACCTTTTCTGACCTTCTGAGACAAGTAGCAACAAACAAATAAAAAGCTAGTTCTCATGTAGTGTGCCAGGGCTCTATGCCAATATAAATGGTAATGACAGAGATATCTCAGCAGAGGGCTGAGAGGGCTGGAATACCAGAAGTCTACCAGACTTCCCTACATGCACGTTGTTCTGACACAGTACTTAAAATTTAGCAAGTGTTGTCAGTAAAGTTCCTTTTTTTTTTTTTTTTCCAGAATTTATTTAAGTGAACTTGTTAAATATAAGCAAAAAGCTCTTCAAAATGTGTTAACTCTGTGAAGTATATTAATGTATCTTTGACTGTTTTATGTCCTTAGTTTACAAGTGGCTGTTCTTATGTATTACTTCACAGGGATTCTGTTCCAGTTGTTCCAGGAGACATTATTCATTTGGAAGGGGAATGTAGCTCTGGTACCTGGGTAATAAATGAACAGTCTGGATACCTGGTTCTTTATCCAGATCTGCTGCTTTCCGGCACTACAATAGCAAGTAGCATTCGATGTATGAGAAGGGCAGTGCTCAGTGAAAAATTCAGGGTGAGTGCTAATTATAGAGCTTCAAATGTCTTAATGCCTTCAGTTACTCTTTCACTTACAGCATGAAAAATGGTGTTTTTCCCCTGTACTAAAACCAGCTGAGACACTGTATTCCAAAATGTAGTTATTAGCTGTTTTATAATATTTACAAAAAAGAATAATTTAAAATGGAAACTCTCGGTGTCTTGGCAGGGCTACTTGTATTTGTGGTATGTGGGTTTTTTAGAACGATGGGACAGGTTTCTGAGGCACGTAGTGTTGGAATTACTTTATGTGACCCGTTAAAACACAGGAAATGTATTTTTTTGTAATGGAAATGGGTGCTGGCCATCCAGTGGAGCAAATGAAATTCGAACACTTGGCGTAAAGTGGACATGAAACTTAATATATGTTTTTGTCTGACTCATGTATGTTGCATGACTTGTGTTGTAGCGCTCCGAGTCTGGCTCACGCCAAATGCTCGTTGGTACAATTCTTCATGACGTCTTCCAGCAAGCAGTAACAAATAACTTGGCCCGTGAAAAAGTAGAAGAATTAGCAAATAAAACAGTCTATGGACAAAAGTATCTTAAAGAAATGTAAGTAGCATTGTGGTTTTTTTTCTTCTTTTTTTTAAACTGACAGATAAATTTCTACCTCAAGTATAGCACTACCATCTGGAGAGTATTCTGCCAAATGACCTTGTTTAATGAAATTTTGATATTGCTTAGTGAAATAATTCTCTATTTCATAATGTAATCTACTTTCTCTAATGAGCTACTCTTATAAATGTGAATTATGCTCATTGAGCAACAACAACCTTTTTTTTGGGGGCGGGGGGGCAGGTTGCCAGTGGGTTTTATACTTCTAACATTAGACCTCTGTGCATGTTTCAAAGCTGAGTTACGTGTGACAAACAATTAATGTTGCTCCTCAGGAAATTAAATAAGCTTCTGACAGACCAAACACTGAGATAGCTGCTATGCCTGTGTTCGTTATTGGATTGCTGAAAGGCCCAGACATGTAGGGACTTCTGTCTTATTTTCTGCACAAAGCTGGTAGAAATGTTAGTCAAATAAACGGTCTTCTAGTTCTGTCAGCAAATGACAAGCTGAATAGTTGTCAGTTTTATGTTTTTTTTTCTGAAAGCTTAGATTAAAATTGAATTCAAATAATGTAAAGATCCTATTGTAGCACCGGCATTACAGTTTACGTGCTGAGGTCATGTTAGTGGCCCTTAACCCATGAAGATCTAAATGTTTTTGTGGTTCTGATACTAAGGTTCGTGACACTTTAATTTTAACCTCTAGGATTACTTGAAGGCTTTTTGAATCTCAGTCAATTTGAACCTTAATAAATCTGTCATTTTCTGCACTTTATTGATGATTCTTCTATCAGGCTTATTTCCATAAACCTTGCTAGTACTTGAACACTGTAGACAAGACTAATATTCCTGTCTTGTTAGTAAGTATCATTTTGTTTTTCAGGTATCTCTTAAATCTGAAACAAAAAGAAATCATGCAGGAAGTAGAAGAATATTTGCCATCATTTCATAAATGGGCAGAAGACTTCATGCACAATCCAGCAAACCAAAATAAAATGCAGCTAAAACTGTAAGAAGTCAGATTTAAAAGTTCATATCATTCTATGTCATTTTCTGCCCTTAAGAAAAGCTAATTAAAAATTCTCAGTATATTATATTTGTGTCTATTTTTTTAAAGAAAACTTTATGTGAATCTATTCAGTGACGTAGGTGATGGTCTCATTGCCTAAACAATTATCATTGAGAGCTGCAGGTTTAATTGTCATTACAAGTAGGAGGAAAGTCTTTTAAAAAAAGGATATTAAGAGGAAGAACTGACAAATATCTTACTGGTCTTATTCTTTTGTAAACAGTGTCAGACAAAGTAGAAATGTTATTGATTAGAAGAACTAGCACGTGTTATTAGCTGACTGAACCAAATGATAATGCTATACATAAACTTACTGATAATGTTATATATAACCTTACAGACTACAATGTGAAACTATTAACCAAATGCAATTTACTGAAACACATTTATCAGTGAAACTTCTTTTGCTGAATTGTGGCAGGGCTCTTTCTGCCTAGAGCTTCTTGTGATCAGTTGTAATAGCTTCATGGACAGGTGTATCTGAGTAGAACACTTGTCAGCCACTTTCCAGTAGGCATCATTTAACTTTTTGAAGAGATTAAACGTTTTGGGATAAGTTTACTCAAAAAGTACTAAAAACTAATAAGAGCAGATTAAGATTCTTTTTTAACTTAATTTGAAATTGAGGTGAATAGCAGAACTATGCATAGCAGAGCTTTCTGATGGAATGCTTCCTCCCTTTATAGAAGAATAATTTGAATTATTTTTTTATTCCCTGGAATTAGTGATTATAACATAAAGGGAAATCGGTAACTTCTGACTTGCTTTGTTTTCTTCCTAGGTCAAGTAATGGGAAAGTAGATGATCTCTCTTCTAGGATAGAAATTGTGGATATCCTTGACATAGAAGAGACTCTCTGGTCTCCCAGATTTGGGCTGAAGGGAAAGGTTGATGTTACAGCCAGTGTGAAAATCCACTGCCAGTCTGGAGTACAGTCTAGGATAATGCCACTGGAACTTAAGTCTGGCAAAGAATCTAACTCCATCGAACACAGAAGTCAGGTACAAATAATAGGTGACTTAACTGTATTGGTGACTGGATAAACTTTTTTAATCAGGTGGCACTTTGTGTTACAAATATGTCATTTCTTATTTGTATGTGATATAATTTAAAATGAGAGATGGCTAATCATGGCAGTCCAAAGACGCTGTTAAAAATGAAAATGAACTGAGGTGAAGTAATACTACACATTTAGTACTTTAAAACAATTTTATTGGCGTTTTTCTTTTTTTAATCCTGAATAATATTTAGTCTCCTGTTACTGCGTTGAATTATTGGACTGAGGCAAAATGCTTCAAAAGAAAGTGCCTGTTTCCAAACAACTCATCCAACCTAGAGGTTGTAGGCTTGAATTAGCTTTTGCTAAGGAAGGTACTTTTTAATCGAAATCCTTGGTTAGACGTTTCCTGCTTTTGCTTTGTAGATTGCCTGTGATAGAACTGACAGCTTAATTATGTAAATTATGGAAATGCCATCTATGATGTATTTTAAACTTTGCTCTGTATTAAATTATATGTATGGGTGTGTGTGTCTATATGTGTATATGTATATATAAATATGTATTTTCAGGTTATTCTCTATACACTTCTGAATTTAGAACGGAGAGTAGATCCTGAAGTTGGATTTCTTATTTATCTTAAAACTGGTACTATGTATCCTGTTTCTGGAACTCGTATGGATAGAAGAGGTAAAACTGTTTCCTAGCTCTAGAAACCATACTTTGCTATCTTAATTATGATGAAACAGTTTATTTTCTTGACTGTATCTGTACTTACAGATATGTCACTTATCAGTCTTATTCATTTGAATGTCACTTATCAGTCTTATTCATTTGAATAAGCTTGTATTTAAAAACTTGGACTAGCTAAAGCATACCTCATTAGTGCTCTATTATGACTTCCTGCTATATGAATATATACATTTTAATGGGCTAATGAAAAGTTGATGGCTGATTACTTCTGAGTTAGAAATGATTATAACCCAAATCCCAAATGTCAGCTTATTTTTTTCTTTTTTTCACAGAATTAATGAAGCTAAGGAACCAGATGGCCTTCTACTTAATGCATGGTACATGCAAGTCTACTGTGGGAAGAAAGCAAACACAGCTTGCTGCTTTGCCTCCTATAATTGATGACAGTCAAGCCTGTAAATACTGTTCCCAACTGCACAATTGCTTTCTATATAGCAGGTAAAAAATAATAATAAAAGAAGATACTTTGGTTCTTGTTCCTAAATAAGCTTGAAATGCAATTTTTGATATTTTTCCTCCCCCAGTGTACAGTTTTTCATTTGTGTTGACTGTTTTACTCCCAAGTAATATTTCATAGATTCCTGTGCAACTTCTATGGTGAAGTACAGTTTCTGTTTCTGCAGAGATTTATCTGTTTATTCAGATTTATTTTCAGCAGGACAAAATTTGAGCTAACTTCTAATATAATAGTTAATGAAGAAAAAAATCTGTTGTGCCTAAGTTACTAAGAATTATGTTAATCAAACTATATCCTTGCAACTCTCCAAACTGGCAGTCTTTTGAGGGAATACAACTGAGTTATGGCTGGTTAACAACTCTTCTTCCGTTTTACTCTGTACACAGTATTTTTTTGGTCTAAACTAGAGTAATATATGTGAAATGCTACTTCTGATGTTTAGCTGCTATGGCAATAGGATTATTCCTAGGAGTGTAGCTTTTTTTCCACTTGCTTAGAAATATCTTTTTTTCACTTGAAGTTTGCAATTTATGTACATGATTGTATATAATGTTTATGAATGTTTTGAGGTAAATGCCTAGAACTGAATTTACTGTATATTAACTGTGAAATTCCCTTCGCTTAGCAAAATCTCAACATGGTAGGCACATCTTACTTAAAAAGACAATAGAAGATCAAAAATCTGAATATATATATATGGTTCTGTTTTCAAACAAACAAAAAAAAACCTGCAAAAGTGGTCTTTCAGTAACTTTTTGCCTTTAATCATTCAAAATTAGCATTATGTACATGTAGACTTGCAAGGAAGAAGTTACAAGCTGACCGTTTTCTGTCCTTGTATTTTTTCCCAGAGCTGTAGAACAAAAGATGGCCAGTGTGTCTCTTCCTCCTGCTATGGTACCTGTTATTGAGAAAGAGACCCAGCACCTGAAACCCTCCCACTTAGAGTATTTCAGCCTGTGGTATCTGATGTTATCCTTGGAGCTGCAAAGTGGAGAGAGTAAAAAGGGATCTAAAAACATATGGATGATACCTTCTTTGGAAAGGTGAGAGTTAATTCTTAACCTAATATAAATGATGCCCCCTTCAGTAACTGAAAGTAATGTGTGATGTATTTGTAGTGTTTTCTCTGCAATGGAAACGAGTTGTCTATTTTCAAATCCTTTTAGAAATATTCATTAGAATATTCCTTTCACCGAGATAGTCTTTTACTTGAATATATCTTCATACTTAATATCTTCACAGAGAGAAGGCTGGAGATTGTGTTGGAAACATGATCAGAATTGGTCAAGTGCAGGAGATTTGTGAGGGACAATATCTACATTGTTTCCAACGTAAAAATGGTGCGATACCTATAACAAACCTCCTGGTTGGCGATAGAGTGGTTGTAAGTGGAGAGGAAAATGGTTTGCTTGGCTTGGCTACTGGCTATGTTAGAGAAGTCGCCGTCTCAAATATCTACTGTTTGTTGGGCAGGTAATAAAGGGTAGGGTGGGGTTGGGGGTGGAGGGGAAAGGGAGTTTGAAAGCACCCTTCCTGATCCTGGTATTTTAGTGCTTCCAGGCTCCTCAAAAGCTTTGACATGGGTCTGATTAATTTTGTTGGGATTGGGGAAATACGCCTCCAGAATTCTTGCAATTGAACATGTTGGGCTTAGGTCTATATTGATGCCTGTATGTTTAATAAGGCTGCTTAATTAAAAGCAGACTTGCAAATTTCATTTCATTGTGACTGCGTCAGGAACCTGACTACTGTGGCAATAGCAGTCTTCATAATGGTGACTATATTGCCTTTAAATTGGGCCTTATTCATATCCTGCTCCAGAGGGAGTTATCTGCCGGGGTTGTTTCTTCCAGCTATTGCTTTACTCTGTGACTTTAGGGAGGTTTCACTGAACACTTATTACTAAGTTATTTTGTCTGTGGTATTGTCATCCTTCAGGAATTTGTCCAAGCTTCCAAAGAACACTGTATTTAGGCTGGATCATGAAGAAGGAAACTGTGGTATCGGTGTCCCCCTTGAAAATCTTTCTAAATTGATGGAAGACACACCAGTCAGGTATTCAAAACAAAAGCTTTCACACTTTTACTATTTTAGGTAGAGTTTCTCTACCTGCTTTGTATCTCTATTTTTTTGTTTCTCCTTCCACAGTGAAAAGCTTCGCAACTTGATAATTGACTTCCGCAAGCCGTGTTTTATTCAGCATTTGAGCTCTGTCCTTCCTCCTGAAGCAAAGGAAACTGTTGCAAACATTTTAAAAGGTACAAAGTCTGTTTTCCTACCCCCCTCATCAAGCCATCTGCTTAGAAGTCAAGCACTACTGCCAAAACATTTGTCACATTAAATAGACTTTTTTTCCCTACTTGGAGGTCCAATTATAACTTTCTATTTAAAAATAATAAAAAAGCTTTCTTAGGATGAAATTCATAAACTAGTCAGAAGAATGACTAAATATTTCTTTAGAATTCTGATTTTACTGTTATTAGTTCCTACAGCTTAGTTTTAGATGGAATAACATGTGATTACATCTCTGACTTGCAGAAAGTTGGGGTCAGGGCTTTTAGCACAAGAGAAACAGATTCTGAGGAACTGGAAGCACTTGAGCTCTGGTGTGAGTTCCCTTGTACTGGCTTTTCTGCTGACCTGTGGGATACAGTGTAGTGCATGTTGCTTTTGTGGGAGTTCTGTAAAGCAAAATTATTTTGTGGGTGTAAGTATCATTCATTCACCAAATTACACCATCATTCTTTACCCAATTGTCTGTGAAAGCAAATTTTACTCAATTCTCTTAGAGCAAATCAAACTCTTATAAAACAATTTAGTCTGAAGACAAAGATGTAGCTTATTACTTTGAGGTCTACTTTAAATAAGAGCTTTGCCCAACCTCCCATCCAACCACTGAAGGCACAGGAAATTAAAGGAGGAAGCATATTCCTAAATTCAAGAATAACAGATGATCAAGTGCACTGGAAGGGCTGCAGAAAAATATCTTCCCAGAGAAAGGGTACATGCGAGACAAGTTTTGTTTTTACAGTAAATCTAGGGGCACTTTTTAAAACTTGAACATTGCCCAGTCCAAATCACAGAATCACTGGCCATCTGCATCAGACTGTGGAAAAACAGCTGTGGTTATGATTCTTGTTTTCAAGATGATGCCACCTGGGCAGCAAGGTATATGTTTGAACATGAAAAGAGGTATAATAAAGTAGAGATGTCCTTATAGGACATCTTATGGACATGGTAATTTAGGATACTGGGGAAAAAAAATCAGAAAAGGTGATTAATGTCATTATTTCATGGAAGTCCACAGGATTACTTTGATATGTCTTTAATGGCTTTAGCGGAGAAGGAAGCTTGATTAGATTAAATATAGAAAATATAACTATTATTACTGATAGGCATTTCACTTTGTTTTTCTTCAAAGGTCTGAATAAGCCTCAGAAGCAGGCAATGAAACAGGTGTTGCTTTCCAAGGACTACACGCTTATTGTGGGTATGCCCGGAACAGGAAAAACTACCACAATATGTGCTCTAGTAAGATCATGTAACTTGATATTGGAAATATTTGTGAGATTTGGAGGAGGGCATTAAACGAACTGCATAACCCATACTTGTCCAAAACAATTGTGATGACTTAATTAACTGTTATCTACATAACTTCAAAGAAGGATACACCTTTATTTCTACTTAAGAACTTGCATTTAGTAGTACTAAAAACATATATGTGGGAGTGAGGAGAGGGAATTGTGTTATTCAATCATTTTGGTTTTAAAATTAGTCATTCCCAACAGTAAGTCCTCAATTTCTGAGTTACATATCAAAAAAAGATCTCCTTGGGGAAGTCTGCAACTTTCCTGTCTTAAACAATATAAATCCATGATGCAATTTGCTGGCCACTTGCTATAACTGGTGGTCCTATTTCCCCAGGAATGTCTTCTAGGAGCATACTGGATTATAGCTGTGGGCTGAGTTGTTCTTGAAGTAGCAGCAGTGTATTACCTCCATTTGTCATCTTTCCAGAAAGAGCATCTTAAGCTTTTTTTCTTTGCTGCACAGGAGAGTTCCTGGGGAAAGAGGAGGACAGAGAGCAGGCAGCTGCTGCTGAGTCTCTCTGTACAGTGCTCCAAATTGGAATTGCTGATTCATGTATGTAAATTGCTAACTTTTACTTTTCTTCTTCTGGTACCAATAATTAGGTGAGAATTCTTTCTGCTTGTGGCTTCAGCGTTCTTCTGACCAGTTTTACACACACTGCTGTGGACAACATCCTGCTGAAGCTGGCCAAATTCAAAGTAGGATTCTTGCGCTTAGGGCGAGCTCAGAAGGTTCATCCAGATATACAGAAGTTTACAGAAGAAGAAATTTGCAGGTCCAAATCCATTAAATCTGTAACTGATTTGGAAGAACTCTATAACAGCCAGGTGAGAAGGTTTTTTGCTAGCCCTGCAAGACAATTATAGATCATTATATTAGGATTCTGGTTGTTCAGATACTGTAGAAAAGGAACCCATCCCAAAAGTATGTTTTTTTGGTACAAGGAGTCTAACCTGAAAAAAAATCAGTTCAATTTCTGTATCATTTCTATTCATAGCAAGTAATGACAGAAAAAAAGGAAAAAAGTTGAAAGGCATTTTTTATGTCTATACAAAATAATTATCCTAAGTAATAGTTCCCATAGACTCTAGTGCTTTTATCTGAGATATTGCTTCATGGTATGGTTTACATACACATCTTCTTCTGACATAGTTTTGCCCTAAAGAGATCAATATGTGATCCCATGGTCTGATTAAAGAGAAGAATGATATAACTGCAACTTCCCTGTCCACCTTTATTCATGTTGTTTTTTGTCCCTCTTTCCTTTCCACTTGTGCTGGTTGTGACTTATGCAAACAGAGGGTAGGGAAGATAGAGTTTTACTTTTGAGCTGATCTGACCAAAAACAAATTAATTTTTGGTCGTTTACTTTTCTGCACACAGACATTGCAGGGGAATGGCTGCAGTCATAAGGGAAATTACTAAATGTTTTGTGTTTATAGTCACTTCAGATTGCAATTGAAGCACAGGAGTGGGAATAACTGTGCTGCTGTTTCATTTTTCTCTGGAATAATTCCCTTCTCACCTCACCAATTTTTGAAGGTAGATACCTCACCATACTGCATAAACTGTACTTATTTGTACTCAGAACCTGTTACTGTCCTAAGTGCATGTCAGGAACATGGTGTGAGCTGCCTCCTTTTCTAAAGCTGTCTTTTACAATTGTCTTCTGTGACCAGTATAAAATTTCAAGAATATGTAAGGCCAATATGTATGCAAGGTGTGAACTGATCTGGATCAAGGATTTCTTTAATGTGATTTCTTTAATGATTTTCCTTTTTCTGGTCTGTAAGAATTGGAAATATTTTGTATGTTGGAAACTTTTTTCTTATTTTATTCTGCAAAGTGTTGTATTAATGGATAGAAAGTATCTCTTACTTTGAAGTGTGTCTCCATTTTCAGCCAGTGGTTGCAACTTCTTGCATGGGAGTAAATCACCCCATCTTTGTTCGGAAGCAGTTTGATTTCTGTATAGTTGATGAAGCTTCCCAAATAAGCCAGCCCATCTGCCTGGGCCCACTCTTCTCCTCAAAAAGGTTTGTGCTGGTGGGGGATCACCAGCAATTGCCTCCACTGGTACAGAATGCAGAAGCCAGGTAAGATAAAATACTGCTGGGCAACTATCAGTAGTATGAACTTTGGGCAGCTCTTGCAGTGTTCTGACTGTGGTATCTAAAGTGTTTTTCTGTGTCTCTGTTTTGTAACAGAGATCTTGGCATGAGTGAAAGCTTATTTAAAAGGCTGGAACAAAACCAGAATGCTGTTGTCCAGCTAACTGTGCAATACAGAATGAATAGGTATTAAAACTTTTGTTTTTTATGCTACTTTTTTTTTATGTGTGGGATTTAAATAGCAATATTTGACACTGTTCTTGTCTTTAAATCCTTAGTAAGATTATGTCATTGAGTAACACGTTGGTCTATGAAGGCAAACTGGAATGTGGCTCAGAGAAGGTGTCAAAAGCCACTGTGAACTTGCCAAATCTGAAACAGTTGAAACTGGATCTTGCAGATTCCTCTAAAATGTGGTTGAAAGAAGTACTTGAACCAGATACACCTGTGTGTTTTCTAAACACAGAGAAGGTGAAGTTAATTATGTTCTCTTTTAAAAAGTATGTCTTTGTAAATTTTAAATACAGTGAGGAACAATTTATAAAGCTTAAAGCTAAAATAGTTAGCTTTAAAAAATGTTCTAGTTATATAAAAGATGTGCAGATGTATTTAATATAGCTGATGAATTGTAATGGTGCATCTACTGCTGGGAACACTTCATCTCTTAGCAGTTGAAAATTTTAATTTAGCAGGTATTACAGAAATTGGATGCACTCAGAACTCTGTTCTGGTTTTTGATGTATTTGGATAGACCTAGCTTTTGATGCTTTTAGAAAAGTGCCTAAACTTAATAGCGAGGGACTTTTTCCAGGAATGCTTCAGTATCTGTCATGCTCTTCACAGAAAAGCCCTTTGCAGACATGCTAATGTTAGGGAGATGGGCTAATCATTGTTAGTGATACTCCTTTAAACTTAAGGAAGACAAAAGTAAGCTAAGAGGATAAATGCTAAAAAATGTAGTTACCAAAATAGCAAGAGTATCAGTTCTGTTAGGCTTGTTCCTGGATATTTGATCTCATTCATAATGCAGAAAAGGGAGTTTTTAGTTAAGAAAACTAACTTGTGTGAATACCTTTTTCTTTCTCTCTTTTTTTCTTTTCTTAAAACTTTGGAAGTTGTATTTGATACTGCCTTCCATTTTTCACATGGCTTGTATGATAGTGTGTGGTCTGAACTGTAAGGTCAGATGATGAAGCTTTAGCAGTTGCTTAAGGTGACTTGCTATTGCTGGGAACTCATCTTGGGAGACTCACTTTTTTTTGTAAATGTAGCATTAAAAACACAGTTCTTATGTAAAACATAGCATTCAGCCATGTTTTTGGTTAAAATTTTCTCTAAAATAAATATGCAGTGGTTTAGTAATCAGAATATTCTGTATCATTGTAGACCACAAAAGTCATTATTTTCATTTGTATTTTAAAGGTCCCAGCACCAGAACATGCGGAAAAAGGTGGTGTAAGTAATGTGACAGAAGCCAAGATAGTCCTCTTCCTCACGTCCTTATTTATCAAGGTATCTTCTTTAATATGTTGTTTGGAGGGCCAGCTTCGTAACAATTTTACATTGATATGTGCCTCCCAGCTACCCTTACCGGTTATTCTGAGTTATTTCTGGATTTTCTTTGAAAGTGTATGTGTGTGTGAGGGAGGTGAGAAGGGATTTGCCATTCTTGTTTCATCTAGTTGGCTTCAGTACAAAATAATTCAATTCTGAATGCTTGCCTTACATTTTGAGGAAGAAAGAAGAAACAAGGATTTAGAATACGTCTGTCTTCATTCTGGGTAACAACAGAGCTTGGAATCTTACAATAACAGTGTAGAGAGCATATTTTGCAGCACTGTGAAAATTATTGAGCATGTTCTGACTGTAAAATTATATCTCAGGGTAACTGCAGTGACAAGTTTTTTTTCTTTCTCCTTATTCAGGCTGGCTGTAAGCCTTCAGATATTGGTATTATATCACCATACAGACATCAATTAAAAACAATCACTGATTTGATGGCAAGATTAAAAGAGAATAGAGTGGAAGTCAATACCGTAGACAAATACCAAGGAAGAGACAAAAGTATCATAATTGTGTCCTTTGTTAGAAACAGCCATGATGAAAATGTGAGTTGGTTGTATTATTTTGACTTTTTCAGTCAAATTAGAATTCAGAAACAACCCTGAACCTTAAACTTAAATGATGCTATTTTCCATGTGTCCATGTACATTAAATTCTGAAAAGTGGCAAGAATAAAAACAAGCTATGCTTATTTAACAGCTTGGCAGCCTTCTGAAGGACTGGCGACGCCTTAATGTTGCTATCACAAGAGCCAAGCACAAACTAATCATGGTCGGTTGTGTTCCGTCTCTGTGCCGCTATCCCCCTTTGGAGAAGTTACTCTGCCATTTACAGTCTGAAGCAATGATATCCTTTTTTTTTTTTCCATATTGTTTTATGAAAGCAGAGAGGTAAGTTTGACTTCTGGAGGGTGGGAGGGAAGGATGGGAAGAACTTTGCTTTCTTAGGTTATACTTACAGCTCAGCAGGCACACACGTTTAAACATTGATAGAACGATTTTGTTGGTTGTTTTGTTAACTAACACTAATATAAAAGAGTTTTTTTGTTTTTGTCAAAGCAATACACTACTAAAATGCTTGAGTACTATTTCCTTAACTTGTTTACATCTTCAATCTTCCAGCAGGTGCTCATGAAAGTATCCAGAAATGTAGCATTTTATGACCCTAAGGATGAGGAACTTGATGGACATACTTTGTGTGTGCTGCTGAATGTAAATAACTCATCAGTGGGGTGCTGTGGGAATGCTATGCACCATTCAATCTGAGTCAGGCTGAACAGAAATACATGCAATTATTTTAAAGGTTGCCTTTCAGTGAAAATGATGTTTCGTATTCCTTTCTTTAAGTGGCTTGTTACGCTGGTCACTTCAGTGCCAACATACTTGCAACAAACCAGAGGCAAAGGAGGGGATAAGTCCATGTTGCTTTGAGTTAGTGTTTTTAGGCTCAGATTGGTTTTAAAGACTTGTTTACATACAGCAGTTTTTATTAGCTTTCATAATTAACATATCCTTGTTCTGTAGAGTAGGAAAAAAAAAGGATTTTTTTCTCATCTTCAAAGCCTCGTGTTCCTATTAAAAATTACATCTACTTTGTAAATATCAAACTTTTATATACATAATGTAATGAATACCTTATGAAGGCCCCTTGATGACTTGTTTAAACTGTTCTGCATAGATGTGGGAAAGGTGACACTGATTTACTTTACTTTTTTATTAACTAAATTATTAAGATAAATTTCTTTAAGACAAATTCTGCTCATTGAAGATCATAGTTCAAGTCCTGCGGCTTTCACTGTTTTAGTCATCTTTTTTGACTAAAAGATTAAACAAGAGAAGCCACTTGATGGTTAGGAAGTTTACATACCCAAATTCTACTTTTAAAAAAGGATAGCATATGTGCAATACAAGGTATCCTTTACTTGATGGATCTATTTTAGTTTCCTAATGCTACCTCATATTGTACCATCTTATTGAGCCTTTTCTTTCAAAGATTGCTGGAAGAAACTTAATATTTTTGACTCCTTAGATATCATTAGTATTTGAGGGATATTTTCTCTTGGATCAGTGTCACATGGTTGAGTGCACATACTTACCAACTTCTACATATTAAAGGTGAGCATCTTAAGAGTTTTTTAACCTGTTCTGACTTGTGTAATGTTTGTGATGAAATAAAAATGTGTTGTTTTGTTATCTCTTGATGCTTTACAGAAATATGATTATTAATGGAAAAAATAGTTTGAGCGACATGGGTGTCCCCTTTTCAGGTGTAGATATGCCCTGTGGGGCATATGGGAATATGTGTCTTTAGGAATAGTTGGGAAGGGATTGAGCACTGAGTGATGACCAAGTTCGTGGCATTCCTGAAACTACAATAATGCAGGATCAGCACTGAATTGAATTAGGATGATCACTATTTAGGCTTTGGGGTCTCTTAGTGTTGTTTTCTCTCTATTTTTATTTATTTTATTTGGGGGGGGGGGGGTGTTGGTTGGTTGGTTGGATTTTCCTTCTCCCTTCTACGAAGGGATGAAGGGTGGGAGTTTCCGGCTACTGGCACGGCTGGAAGCCGCCCCCGTGTCCTTATATTTTCCTCTTTTTCCTCCGTTATTAGTTAGACTAACGGAGGCGGCCCGGAGGCGGGTCCTCCCGCCGCCGGGGGCGCCCTTGGGCGCCGGGGGAGGCCGGGCCGCGCCGCGGCAGCCGCCGGCAGCAGCGGCGCCGCAGGGAGCGGCGGGGCGGCTCCTCCTTCTGCATCTCCTGCTCTCCAGCCATGGGTAAGCGGCGCCGCGGCCGCCACGGCGGGCTTGGGGCACGAGCCGCGGGGGAAGAGCCCGCGGTGCCCGAGACCCCCGGGGGAAATGGCCGTTGGGGGGCCGGGCGGCCGTTGGGGGCCCGGGCGACCGTTGGGACCGGGCGGCCGTTGGGGGCCCGGGCGACCGTTGGGGCCGCGGCGCGGCGGCCGTTAGGGCGGCCGTTAGGGCTGCTGCTCGCCTCAAAGGCGGCGGCGGCCGTTAGGGCGCGTTTGCCGCGGGCTCCCGCTCCGGTGTGACTGCGCATTTTTCACTCGTGTGCCTGTATATTGTGTGTATATTTATTTAACGAGCTCCTGGCTGCTCAGCCGGGCTGCCGGAGCAGTTGCCCCTTGGGTGAAGCCCGGCTGCTGTGACTGGTGAGGTCGGTGCAGTCAGTATTGTCTGCAGCTCGGCTCTCCAGCTGCTGCTTTGGGGTGCAGAAAGCTCTTCCAGGTCCATTTTGCTCCTTGCATCTGCCCCATACGATCCCTGAGCAGCACTTCATGGTTCCTAGCTGCTTAAATACCACCTTATGCAAAATCTTTTTTTTTTTTTTTTAATTACTTATTAAGCAGCTCTATGCAGCTAAATTGCATTTTGCAATGGACCTAAAACACATACCTGCCTCAGAAATATAAGGCAGGAGAGTAATTGTGTTTGTGGGGAGGATCTACCCAAAAAGTCCAAGTCAGGTGTGTTGAAATGGATTTGTAAGATGCTTTTGGGGTTGTGAGCATTTAGTACTGTCAATAGCAGAAAGGGAAGGCAGCGTGAGCTTTACAGTCATGTTGCAAGAAAAGGGGCTGCTGCGTTTTTAGGGTTGATTTAATCTTCGGTGTTTGAGTGACCAAGCAGACAAGGAACAAACCGGGCAACTGTGTCAGTTTAAAAAAAACCCTAGATTTCCTCTGTGTTATACCTAGGCAAAAATCAAGACAAATCATTTTGTTGCTGTTTAAAGAATATATTCAATGGTTAGTTCCATCTGCAGTAGTGTTTTTTTTTCTCTCTTATTTTTCCTTTTTTTTCCTTCGATTTCTACACCGGAATTCTTATTTCTTTATGCTTTCAGATGGCCAAGATTGTGAACCTCTTGCTTCACAAATCCAAGTATTGGTATATGACAGTTTTCCTCAAATGCAAATATGTTTATGTTTACCTACTTTGACATCTATGGCTCAGTGTATTAAACAATATCATGTTATTAGCTTACTTATTTGCACTTCCATCTGTTTATTTTAATTGCAAATAGCGGAAACCAGTAAATCCTAACTTTTTTTGCTTCTTCCCAAGTTAATTAGATCATGTTCTGGGTAAACAGAAGGTTGCTTTGTCTCTGTTTCAGCCTGGCAATTAAATTGTCTTGAATTAAAGGGCTTTATTTAAAAAAAAAAAAAAGGGAGAAAGAAAATAAACTAAAAATTTCTTGAACATTCTGGGTTCAGTAGCAGGAGGTTTAGGAAGAGGAACTGTGTCCGTCTTGTCAGATGAGAATTTTTCAGAACCTGGAATTTTACTGATATGATTTAATCCACAAATCTACATTTTGTGATGTTATGTTTTGTATTATTTTAAGTATTTTTAAGTGGAGCTTTCAAAGCAACACCTTTTAGAATTAAACTTCCCTGTGTGGGTAGTACTTTATAATCATATGAATAATTGAAATCTCAGTTCTTCAAAACTCAAATGTTCATGCGTTCTGTTTTCCTGGACCTACTCCAGTTTTGCTCATTGAGGCTACATAAAAAGGAAAGCACAGGTTTTTGTCACTGAGAAATGAGGATCACCATAGAAACAGGAGAAAGGTATGATGTCATGGGTATGCATGCAGCTTTGATGTCATGGTGCTAGCACTGATGCCTCTTATGCAGTTGTGTGTTTGAGCACAGTATTGGTACCTGTTTTAAGATAAGTCTTAATTACTGACCACTATCAGTATGAACTGAGACTGTAAAGTAACTGAGAAATAGCATCTTCAGCCTTGTTTCTTCACTCACCTATTAAAACAATATAAGAAGCTTAAAAGTGTGTGTTCTGGAGTGTATGTTGTTCTGGAACGTGGTTCTTTATAGCACTTTGTTTGCTTTATCTCATGAAGTTAAAAAAAAGTTTTTATTTGAACAAGGTGGACACAAGTCATTTCACTGTGTATCTTCTAAAATGTGAACCACAATTCTTCTTTCTCGTCGTAGCTGTAAAAGACCCTACAGCTGTGGAAAGAGCCAATTTACTCAACATGGCTAAACTGAGCATCAAAGGACTTATTGAATCAGCTTTGAGCTTTGGCCGCACTCTGGATTCCGACTACCCTCCTTTGCAGCAGTTCTTCGTTGTCATGGAGCACTGCCTGAAGCATGGCCTTAAAGGTGTGGCCACTGTTCTGCCTGCATGTTTCTCATACCCACTTAGCAGTTTCCCATTCTTTAACATTTTTCCTTTTTTTTTGTATATGATAAAATCACAGTGCCTTGTAATACTTCTCAAAAGTAAATAAGAAGTCTAAGTTGGCACCTTTCTAAATCATTTGTCATTTTTAGTTCTTCGTAACGTGTATTTGCCAACTTTTTCTATTGTAAACCATTTGTCCCTGTTCATAATCCAGAGGTTACCAGAACTGCATGTATGTTACTTATGTTTATAGTTAGTCACACTTCCTGCATTTGTTTTTTTCTAGCACCAGCAGTTTTATGGTCACAGCAAAGTAATTCTTAAGATAAGTGATCAGTTCACCAGTGTCAGCAGTTATGTTGAAGAAAGCTACTCCAGTAACTTTAACTTTGTTTTTCTCTTTCCTTTTGCTAGTAAGAAAATCCTTTCTAAGTTACAATAAAACTATCTGGGGTCCTCTAGAACTTGTGGAGAAGTTATATCCAGAAGCTGAGGAAATAGCAGCAAGTGTCAGAGATTTACCTGGCCTCAAGTAAGTGGTCATAGCAAAATTCAGCAAGAAAATAGGGGCTTGATTTAGAATCTACGTATGTATACGAACTTCATTTTACCATAATGAAGCCTCTGAATAACTAACATAATACTTGGGGAAAATATAGGTTGTATTTTGCAGGAGAAAGCTAACAATAGTAAGATTCTTTATTTGGATTCTTTTTTTCCTTATATCCACGGGAGAAGAGTTTTCCAAACAGTGGGCATGGTAAAAAGGAAGGGGTTAGGTAATGAACAGTCTAGAACTGTGGAAAACATGCAAGTCCTACCAGCTAATGGTGTATAAAATCAAGTGTAATACCCAAGAAGAAAGAATTGGGCAGTTCTTCAGATTTTTGTGATAGGATTCTGCAGTGGCTGCATCTCAAATGTGAATTTCTACTGTAGGGTATAGTATCCTACCATCCCTCTGCATCCCGCTTTTGTATTTAGCATTATAAGTGGCTGTACATTAAACTCTTGAAGGATTTGGTTACATGTATTGGTTATATATATGATAGCATAAAAGCGAATTTATTTACTGCTTTAGACCTTGTCTGAAGTGCAAAGGTGCATTAAATTATTATCCATTCTTATGTTAGGCTGGATGATATTCCCCTTTCCAAGTATCACCCTTGCTGTTTTGGTACAACATAAATTTCTTATGCATTTAGGTGCTCATTACATTTTGCGGCTGCGAGACCTAGAAGAGGGAGCTATAAATAGATTAAGACAATTAAGACAAATAAATGTATTGTTGGCCTTAGACTGATTGTCTTCTCCATTCCCTCCTTCTTAGGACACCCCTGGGCCGTGCCCGTGCCTGGTTACGTTTAGCACTAATGCAGAAGAAAATGGCAGACTATCTTCGCTGCTTAATCATTCAGAGGGATCTTCTCAGGTAAACAATTAAGCAGATTTTATTTAGGGTCCTATTCTAGAGATGTGATCTTTTGGGAACGAATGTTCTATTCTATTTGCTACTTTTTAATGTATCTGTAGTGTAGCAAGACTCAGTTTTTGGCCTGTGGGCTGACTTTTTTTTTTCCAGTGTTTAGGGCAGAGAGACCAAACACTATGAGGTCATCGTAGCTGACAGGTGAAGAGATGATGTTCTGAGGGAAACCTCATTTTGGTAAAGAGCCCTTCTGCAACATGCCTGCCTATTCTTTCATAGGTGAGGGTGATGGGGAAATGCCCCCTCTTCCTTGGCCATGCAGAATGGTGGAATAGAAACCTCTGGAGAGGTGAAGAATTCACTACAAACATATGCATAGTTTACTGGCAGGCAAAGATTGCATGGAGGACTAGTGCCTGGAAATTTCCTCTCCTTTTCACTATGGCAAAAGTGCCATTGCTCTGGTTTACTCAGCTGAGCATTCTGTTATGCTCTCTATATAACCTCTTCGTGGAGGTGGCATAATTGAAGCACCTGGGGAAAAAGGACTTGCCATCCTCCTTTCAGTCCTATAAGCTCTACATATTTAGTCTCTTATCTGGCTTTTTTAATTTCAAACACATATTTGTTAAAATCCAAATCTTTTCTTACATGCAAAATTAAGAAAGAATTTTGATGTGTTCTAGCATTTTTTTAATCAGCGTAAGAATGCTCTGATTTGATTCGACTAAACATCCATCTAAATGAGCATACTATCCAAGACTGGCTAACAGTAAATGTAGAGAGAAGAGTGGTTTTTGTGGGGGAAAGGAAAAGGGGAACAAGGTGAATCTTACTCCCCAAGTTACTGAGCCCTCCAACAGGTTGTAGCCCAGCTTCCTTGAGGCAACACTGGTCCCTGAGACGGATCATTTACTTTCTAATTTTAAATATTCATGGTGATGTCAAGGTATGGACAGAGTCAGTTAATCTTTAAGAACATTCGAGTAAGGCTAAAAGAAGAAAAGCAATTCAGATTTAAATGTTACTTGTTATTAATTTACTACATGCAATAAATTCCACAATGTAACTATTTGATGCAATTCTTATTTAACAGTGAATTTTATGAGTATCATGCACTAATGATGGAGGAAGAAGGAGCAGTTATTGTCGGGCTGTTAGTAGGATTAAATGTGATAGATGCTAACCTGTGTGTAAAGGGAGAAGACCTAGATTCACAAGTAAGTCAATACAGGTAAAATCATGTACATGTGGTCCATAAGAGTTTTATGTGCAGTGTTTTTTGTTATTCCAGGGTTATGACTGGCCAGAGCTTCTGGTAGGGACTTTTACAAAAATTTGCTGTATGTGGTGTTGTAAGGAGCTATAGATGGTGCCTGTTTTCAGTACACAAAACAAGACTTGTTTCAGTAAAGCCTTCCCTCTTTTGCAAACTGCTTTGACTTTGAACTTTGTTCAAAGGTAAACTTGTTTTCAGAAGGTAATAGTTGCTGTCCAGATCAGTTTTTACAGCAAATCTGATTGTGAAAAGCAGTGTAAGGGTTCAGAGAAGCCAGAAAAAAATGAGCTGCAGTGAACAGGATGGGAAATTTCTGAAGTATGGTGGAAATCACATTCAGGAATGTCGATCTAAAGTGTTAGGGGGGGGAAAAAACCTGTATGGATAAATGTGTGTATACACACATAGAGAAGACCTATAAAAGTTTTTGGAGGAGAGACTTTTCAGAAAAGGTTTTAAAGGAGCGAGACAAAAAACAAGATATGAATGAAACAGAAGTGTCATGCAAACCAAGGGATCTCAAGAAGGAAACAGGTAGATGAGAGAAACCGAAACACATTTGTGAAGAGGATATTAAGAGATTGAAAGGAATGATTTATGTAAAGCAGAGTTAGGTGTTTGTAGAAGTTCATGGATAGAAAGAAAAGTAGAACTTATGTTAACGTTGCTTATAGCCTATATGGTTAATTGAATGTCTTCCTTTAAGTTCTTGACTAAGCTCTGTCAAATGTAAGCTTTTTCTTAGTACTGAGAGGGATTTAGTTAATTGCATATTGATTGTGTTGTTTCAAATGTAAGATTTTAAACTAATATGTGAGATATTTTTAAAGAATCTTAAAGCTACTGTTCATTTCTTTATGCTTCAAATAAATAGAAAATAGATCAGTCTGAGACAAGTTGATGAAACTGAGATTTGAGTAATTATGTAGATACAAAACCATGAGTTAAAAAAAAAACAATTACTTGTATGATATAAAACTGTATACGCTTGCTTTCTTCCAGGTGGGGGTGATTGATTTCTCTATGTATTTAAAGAGTGATGAAGACATCGGGGGCAAAGAAAGGTATGTTCTCCCCATATACCTCAGTTGGCTTATTAATAAGAAATTAGTTGGCTGGCATCCTCTTCTTTATAGAGGTAAGTCAGATTCCTAAGAAATGAAGTTTCTTGATCTCGCAGTCTTGAGAAAGATTGTGCAGTACCTTTTTTTTGCATTACTGGTTAGCCAGCAGAACAAATATCACCTATTTTTTTACTTCATGGACAATATTAGAGAATTTCAGGATACCTATTTAAAACTATCTTACCAAAGGTGCCAAGAGCTTCCCCTAAATAAATAAACAAACAAAGAGGTTCTTTGGCTTTCCTTTAAGAGTTAAACCCTTGGATTGGGTTTTGGTCAGTATTTCAAAGAACTAAAGTAACGGTAAGGTAAATGAATGTGCCTTTTTTATTTTGAGATTGTGTATGTTGTTAATGTTTTATGTATAATAATTGTTCATAGCCACAGCTTGGGGTGTTTTGTCTCACTGTTGTCTCTTGTTAAAAGTAGCTCACTTTATGGTAGTGAGGCAAAGTTACTTTTCTTTTGAACACATTTGATATGAACGTTGCATATGATAGTGTACACGTCTATATATTTCACATGGACAGTACATATGCTAGCTAAATCTACTTTAAGTACATGCCATTTTGTTAAAGTCCCCTTTATAATGTTCTTGTTTTAGAAATGTCCAGATTGCTGCAATTTTGGACCAAAAGAATTATGTTGAAGAATTAAACAGACAACTAAAGTAAGTATTACTTTAAAGTATGCAGGTCAGTCCAGGTTTCTGGGTAAAACACCTCTGCTTCGTTTTATACCACAGTTTTGTCTGCAAGACCTGCAAGGAAACAGTTCTTTGAGGTTGCAGCAGTTTTGGAAAGGATACACACTTTTCTGGATAGACTGAGGGGAGGAAGACACAATTTTTATGCTTTTCTTTTTGTTAGTTGGAACTCGCAAAATTATTCTTTAGACACTGAAAGCTACCAGACCAAAACTGTCAAAGGTGCTTTGGATTTAGGGCTTCACAGGAGCAAGTTAAGCATGGATGCCTTGTCAGAAATATGATTTCAACTGCATTCCAATCAAGATTTTTGAGCAAGTTTTATTGAATGTTCTGCATGATTTCACATATTTTTGTTTCTCTGTCTTTCATAATATTTTAGTTTTGTAGCTGTAATGGTTAGAAAAAATTGGTTAGGATCACAATTGAATGGATTCGTGTGTTGCTGGAAACTGTGGTTTAGGTTATGCTTTTCAAATAAATTTTCATGAAAGCAATGTTAGCTGCTCATATTGTAATTGAAGAAAGTCAGTGCCCTGAGGTGCTATTTTCTTTCCCCTTTCTGCTCACTTGGTGGAGGGGTAAACCTAGCCCACAACAAACCTAGTTCTAGGTTTGTTAGTGTATGAATAGAGGGGTAGTGGGTTTTGATACCTGAAGAGTGTTGTACAGAAGGACATAATGCAAAGAGCTAAAAAAAAAAAAAAGAGAACTGCTTCTATAGAATCTTCATATAGCCAGTTGCCTTTTGGAACAAAATAGTATGTTTTTGCTTTTAGAGTTGATAATCTTGATAATTAGTTATTATATGGCTGTTGTGGTGGCACAGAAAGTATGTGGAATTGTGCCAGCCACTGACCAGAGACAAATAGGCCACAGTAGCATGCACCAGGACATGGTATCAAATCTGCAGTGGTTCCAAAATTGAGGCAAATGGAGCAAGGGTAGAGGTGATTGTGTAATGCACTGATAGCTCTCCACATCACAGTCAGCTTGTGTTTATTCAGTATGTTCTGGTACACTGGTTTATGCATGGAACTACTGCAGACCAGCAGCTGAACAATTGTCCTCCACGCATCATTAACCACATTAATCCCTTCCATCTAGTCATTCTTAATGAACTGGTAACTTCCCAAGGGCACCCTGGTAGAAACAGGGAAAAAGGAAAGGATGTTACAGAAGAGGTTGGGTTTTTTTTTTCTGTACATAAAGGTCAGCCCAAAGGGATGTGCTTAAAGCAGAAATGGGCAGTCAAATGATAGACCAGGCTCAAGGGTCAAAGGGTTCTGTTCAGTAAGATGAAAATGCACACAAAAATAGAAAGGAATAAAATTCAGAAGCCTTACAAGTGAAAGCAAAAAGCAACAAAAAAGAGGGAGCTTGAGGGTAAATTTAAAAAAAGAGAGAAGCAGTTGTAACTTTCTTACATTAGCAAAACCTCAAACAGTGTCCACAAACCTGCTACCACTTACTATTAATTGTTGTACTTGTCATTAAAGCTTTTGAGCTTTCTTGAATAAAATTTAATGTAATTTTGAATAATGGTTTCTTTCTTTCTTTCTTTCAGTAGTACAGTTAACAGTCTACATGCAAGAGTTGATTCATTAGAGAAATCAAACACTAAACTAATTGAAGAGGTATTATTTATTGGAAATATATAGTACATTTATTACTCTCAAACACTGTTTTTATAAAATATTTTTGTTTAAATCCACACAAATACTGCTTGTGTTCAGATACCTTTAACTTGGCTTTAAGAGAAGGTGTGGCAGTTGCAGGGATTGGAAGTCATCTTCCCTCAGCAACATGCAGTAACTGCATTCTGCAGAACATCCCAAGTTCTCGCCGACAGCTCAAACAGAAATAATGTCTTTCTTAATACCAGCTGTCAGTCCCATTTTGTGCAGTTGACTGGTCCATAATGGATGATACCAGCTACTGCACAGAGAGCAAAGGCAGTTCAACAAGCAGTTTCTGTTGGTTCTCAGCTCTTACCCATAGATACTTACTTATTCATTTATTGTATATGCAGGTTATTTTAGCCTAATTCTGCTCTTGTATTTATAGCCTAGATTTTCTGTATATTTGGTGCCTGACTAGGTTTAATTATACTTAGCTATATGAGAGAGCACTTTTTTTTTTAACCCAAGTTACTTGAGCAATATCTAGTGAAGTGGAAAATTGAAATGTCTAAATTTATCTGTTTAAAGAAGCTGGTTTACTCCATATTAATCTATACAGATAGAGGAAAGCACTTTTTTGAATGTCGATTTCCATTTTTTCCCGTTCTTTTACAAGTATTTATCTCCAACTATTGATTTATTGTGATAGCTGCTTTATAATTCTGAGAAAACAGTAGATATAACAGGCTCCAAATATAATATTTCCTCTTCTGTGCTTTTTGCCCTTTTTTTCCTAAGAAGACTTTGCTTATGTAAACTGCATATGATACAGTAAGGTATGCAAAAGTAACAGAGTTAGATCTATATGAATTTAAATAAAAAGAAAAACTTGAGAATGAGAAGAAGGGATTGAGAATCTTTAATCCATAATGAAGCAATGAAAAGAAAGCATATACTTCTTTATCAGGCATAAAGTTATGAAGTATCTTGGATATACAGTCTGTAATAAGAAATTGTCATTCCTAAAACCAGGAGCTTTATGTTTTTTTAAAAAAGGAGAATGAAACATTTATTTGGTATGCAATAGAACAGTTTTATTTTTTCTGTAGAAAAATGGTCATACTCTTTTTCCTTTTTTTTTTTTTTTCCCCCAGTTAGCAATAGCCAAAAACAATATAATTAAACTTCAGGAAGAAAACCATCAATTAAGGAGTGAAAATACACTTATTTTAATGAAAACACAACATCATCTAGAGGTATGCCAATTTTACTATATTTAATGTGGCTTGTTGTCATATTAATGTTTTTGCATAGAAATATTAAGCAAGCAGTAGCTGGGCCAGATATACATACATAATATAGGGATATATTACATCTGGAAAGTTCATAATGGTATAAATATATAGATATTATGCAAGTCTAGGGCATTTTATTACCAAATGCAAACACTATAGCATTTTTTTCTTGTTTTCTTTATGTTTTTCTTAACCTTTGTTCTTTTTGCTTTAGACTGTCTGATATGTCTAAGGGCATTTAAGACTGTTAAACATAAGTCATTAGCAGTAATTGCATATACAATTGATTAAAAACTCTTTTTCTTTTGTCTGTTCAAGTGAGGAGGACTGTACTGCAGAACAGCTGTTTCTTTAGTTAGATTTACTCAATGAGTTCTCAGTGTAAAAATGGGCTCATGCCTGTAAAAATGGGCATGTAGCAGAGATAGAAGCTCCTTCCCTGTTTGTGGTATTGTGCTTGGAGTTTGTATGTTTAAGTGTTAAATATATTTATCAGATGAATTTCCAAATTTGAAATGAAAAAAAAAATCTTTGTATCTTCATAGGTAACTAAAGTGGATGTTGAAGCAGAGCTTCAAACATACAAACAGTCCAGGCAGGGTCTAGATGAAATGTACAATGAAGCACGTAGACAACTTCGAGAAGAGTCACAGCTTCGACAAGTGAGTACTCTTCTTCAGGAACATGTGGCATTTCTAGAGGATTATGTTGGTGAGGAGTAGGTATATACACATTTCTAGTGTCTCTTTTGTTCCTTAATACAATGTATTGTTCTAACTTCACGTTAGAAAAAGGCTTTTCAAAACACAGCCACCGATATGTTAATAGATCTCTAATAATATTGTTAAAAGCATGGAAAACACAATTTATTTGAGAACACTATGGATAAGTCACTAGCAGAACTGTATGTGTGGTTTTCTATGTTCCTGTGTTAAATATTTATTGCAAAAATAGAAGTACTTTAGTTCTATTTTTATAATTAATAATTAGGCAACTCTTTATGCAACACCACCAGAATAAATCATTATAATGTAAGGCATCTTCTCCCAAGGTTAAAACCACAAAAATGTGAGAGTTGCTAAGTATGTGAGCATAAAGTTTCTATAGCAGATATTTGTAGGGGGGAATGGAATTTCTGTGATGATGAAATAGATAGTGCTGCAGCCCTATTAGAGTTTAGCTTTTTTCTTTTTTCAATAAATATGTAATATCTGTATTATTTAGAAAGTCTGCAGTGCATTGTGTTTCTGTGTTTTATAGGATATGGAGAACGAGCTAATGGTTCAAGTTAGTATGAAACATGAGATAGAACTTGCTATGAAGTTGCTGGAGAAGGACATCCATGAAAAACAGGACACTCTCATAGGCCTTCGACAGCAGCTTGATGAAGTTAAAGCAATTAACATGGAAATGTACCAAAAGCTGCAGGTAAAAGAACAACCTATTGTCAAACTGATTAAATGACTATTACTAATTAAATGACAGGGGCCAGTTTATAGCGGTGGTCTGCACAGCAAGGGTCATACTGTACCTGTAGTTAGACCTACAGTTCTGCAAATGATTAAATGACTTGGAAACTGCTGTTTCCTTAATTTGTAACTTCTTTCTCCTTCTTAGGTCAACTTGCCATTTCAGAACGTTTCTAATTCAAACATGACTGTACACAAAGCAGTTTTTAAGGCAGTCCCTTAATGCTGTTGGGATTATAGAGAAAATAGGCACAGGCATAACTGCATGGCCTATTAACATCTCCTGTGGAACAGAGAAATACCTTATCTGGTGACTTTCCTGGCTGTGCTGTACACAAAACAGCAAGAGAATAGAAGATGCAGGCAGATAGTGGAATATTAAAAACGAGACCCCAAACACCAGGGAAGTTTTGTGAGAAATTACTTATGTATAAGTGTATTACTTATGTAATTTTGAATTAGTGGAACAAAAGAAGCACCAGAAATTAGTCAGATTTGTGACAAAGTGAAGGGAAAAGGATACAGGGCTACTGCAGAGAGATAAGGGAGAGTGTGCGAGTAAACTAGGGAGAAGACTACTAAACTAGGAGAGAAGACTACTGGGGAAAAAACAACTAAGAGGGGTAGTTCTTAGATATGTTTGGTAGTTTTGTTTGTTTTCATTTAAATCTGTACTTTTGGGGACTGGGGTAACCCTGGTTTCACTAATTAACCTTCAAACCCTCTTCCTGGACAGTCAAAGGGTTAAGACAGGGATGTTCATTCTTCATCTCTCCTTTTCAGGGGCCGGTTTATAGTGGTGGTCTACACAGCAAGGGTCATACTGTACCTGTAGTTAGACCTACAGCTCTGCAAACAACTACAGTTGTGAAATATGTTAGTAAAATGCTTAAAATATTTTTCAGGTGCAGATTTGAGATCTGATAAGAGTTGGATATTCTTAATAATTTCTAAGGCATCTTAGCTCTTTTTGGTAAAGGTGTAATGGGCTACTTGAAAAGATAATCTGTGAGTTGAAGTAGAATTGCAAAATGACTAAGCGAGGAAACCAAAATTAAGGACTGTTCTTGTTAAATAGTTTATGCATTTGCAAAGTATAGAACTATAAATAAGCTTCAGGCATAACACTTGGTTAAGTGTTTTTTTTATCAATTACCATTTTTAACACTCGCATGTATAAAAGGAATCAAAACTTGAAGTCATTTTAACATTTTTTTTCCTTCAGACACTGAAGAAAAATCTCTGCAAACTAATTCAGTGTAATATGAACCTTTTTTATAATACAGGTTACTGAAGATGCTATGAAAGAAAAGAATGAGATAATTAGTCGATTAGAGGATAAGACCAATCAAATTAATGCAGCTATGAAACAACTAGAACAAAGGTACAGGTTCATCTTTGTTTTTCTTCATTCATTTCTCCATCCCTCTCCCTTACTGCATTCTTGTACTGTTGCCACTGAAATGTAAATCTCAGGTTGGAAATGGAAAAGTTTCTGAAACAGCCACGAGTGGTGGACTGCTTTTTCTTTTATTATAATGAATATATTTATTCGAATCAGAAACTTAAACTTTCATTTTCCTTCCTACACCATGTTTCCTCTTTTACTTTTTTGTGCTGATACCACCAGCTGCATTTTAAGCTGTTTCAAAATTTTGATCTATTATCTTTTTTTCCCATCTGAATGAAATGCAAAAGAAACAAAAGCATTAATCTTGTGCACATTTAAGCATATGCTTAGTATAAATATTTAATTCCTTCAAGGGTCTCTGTTATTTTTGTTGAAGCTACTAAAATTTTCAGTTGCTGTGAAAGTACAATTTTCTTCAATAATGTAATGAGTTTTTACACGGAAGGCCTGAGAAGTGAAACACCAGAATTCCAGTGTGAACTTGTTTTTATGGTTAGAGTAAATATTTTACATATTACAATAATAACATATCATTCGCATGTGTAATTTAGTGACCTGTATGCAACATTGATCTTTTAAATTGTAAAATGTAACATATCCATAGGCCCTGTCATGTTGGTGTTTGACATGTCGTTTTTTCTTTTAAAATTGATTATGAAAAACATGGTTATGTACTAAAAAATTTAGTGACATGAGTATTCTTTTATTGACATCCTTTTCCCTCTTTTTTCTTTTTATCCCTTATCCTTTATCCCAATTTTTATTTTTACTGTTTTGCTGCCTTCATCCGTCTTTGATTTTTGTCCGCTACATTCATGAAGTGACAAAGATCTGTTAACTCAAACTAGGACTATTGCAATGTCATTCATCAAATGTGCCAGCAATGAAGCTCAGCACCAGTATAAACTTGTCAAAGATATATCATTCTGAAAGCTCCTCCAGCTCTCTTGTTCAAAAAAAAAAGGATACTGATAAAATAAAACAACATTTTTTAAAATTACAGTTTTAAATATAAAGTGATGCTAGAAATCTTGCACTGTACTAGACTGTAGCTGGGTTCTGTTGTTTTCTGAAGGAATCTCATTCCCCTTCTCACTTCTCAGAAAAAAATAGTAAATGCACTTTTATTAAGCCAGCAGACACTAGTTTTCTAGTGTCTTTTTAATTGCCCGAGTTTACTTTAAAAGGTCCTTGCCTTGAGTTCGCATTGTTATGACCTTTGCTTCTAGTTTAGTGGATTTTTTTCTTTTATTGTACTAATAGATTTTAAAAGTAACCCCTGCTTCTTTCTTTTACTTATAAGGCTGCCCTTATCTTGGGATAAAGGGGGTTGGACTTTGTTGTTGTTTGGTTCATTGGGGTTTTTCTTTTTTTTGGCTGTACCTAGCACTGCTTTCATAAGCAGTGTGGGATTTAGCTTCAAGCGTTACACCAGAATAATATATTAAAAGGAAAAAAAAGTGGAGGGGGTAGAGAAGACAAACTTATGTTCTCTATGTACAGTGGAAGGTTTACAGGGTTTGGGGATAGAACGGCTAAAGCACGATTCTGTTCTGCCAATGGGGGGTAAAGTACTGTTCCAGAGGTGCGTGGAGTTTGGCGGGCAGAGTTGGCCAGGGCAGCAGAGCCGGCAGGAAGGGCTGCTCCCCGGGCAGCTGCCGTTGCTGCAGCTCCTGCTAAGAGCAGAGCGGAGGTGGCCGGGTTTGCATTTAGGGCACAGACCCTGCTCCCTTCTAACCTGTTTGTGGGTGAAGTTTCTGGCCTGTCTGTGGCTACAGATGGGGCTTCTTGCGACCTTCTTTTCCCTCCTTCCAGCCCTTGTTAGGCTTCACAAATCTTGTTACTGCTTTGTTACTGCTCGCATGCCCTGCTGGAATACATGTACTTTATTTGGACGCTTAATCTGCATGCAGGGAAGAGCATGGAGTTGCCCTGTCCTCAAAGAAAGACCCAGCAAAGCAGCAGAGCAGGACCGTGAGCATTAACCCCCTCATAGTCAACCTATGCAAACAAGCGTCTGCCTCGGGATCAGCTGCACAGCAAGACGTGCTGTGGACTGAGCCCAGGGCTGTTTGTGCCAGCGTTGTAGCTGCCCCGTTTGCCCTGGAGCTAGTGCAGAGGCTGCTGCTGCGGCCCGGGGTGCCCAGACTGCAGCTCGGGTAACAGGAGCGAGAGCCCCAGCCCCGCTGCTTGGGGACCCTGCAGCCCAGGTGCTTTTGTAGCTTAAGAGGCCTTTAGCTTGCCTTGGTTCTCCTCTCCTGTGTAGCTTCCCTCAGCCTCCTTTGCCCTGTGAATAGAGCCTGCTTTTCCCCCGTGTTGTTGCCCTGGTGCACTTTGGCCCTCTTTGCATTACACTTACAAATATGGCTGGGAATATTGTTACCTGGTAGAGCTGCCTGGGGTAATACAAGTCCTACAATGTCATATTCCAGTGTTTTATCACACGTGTGCTGGCAGTTTCCGCCAACTCCCACTGGTGCAAATTTGTCAGTAGAAGCACAAATGTAGAAGACAGACTGCCAACTTTTGGGTTCTTTTCATTTATTTGTTTGTTTATTCAGCTAGCTGCTGGGGAAGAGAGAACTCGGGCACGCAGAGCCAGGGTCTCGCACTTCACCCACGAGTGGGGGCTTAAAACCTCTCTTTAAACAAAACGCTTTGGGTGGGGGAGTGGAGCAGTATTTTACTGGCTCTGTGCATCGAGACAGGCATAGCTGTGGTGATGCCAGTTCCCTTTGAGTGCCCTTGCCCTCCTTACATCCATCCAGCTTTTTGGGGACTGAAGGGCTGGTCGAGCAGAGAGCAACCACAAGGAATTAATAGGTTTCAAGGGTAGGAAAATACTAGCTGATGCAGAAGAGCAACCTTTGAGGTCTAGAGAAAAGATGAAATAAAGTCCTGCTTGATGAATGTTTTTATTTTGTCTATAATGTTATTTTTAACACAGATTCTTTAACTTTGTTTAATAATGTGATTTAGTGGAGCTAGTTGTTTAAATGTAGTGGGATCCTTCAGGCCGTGTCTTCTTGTGTTCAGGTAGTTGTTTTTGCTGTTTGATTGCAGTGCTCTATATTCAGCCTTATGCCTGAAATGTTTTGAGCTGTTTTTTGCACAACATGCACTCTGTCCTGTCCTAAGGGGTGTTAGTACAAAGCAAATATTTTTACGGGCTTTATTTAAAACAAAACCCTTCCCGAAGTAACACATGAACATATGCTAAAAATAAAAAGCAAAGCATTAAGATATATGCCTCAATTCTAAAATATGTAACATCATGCTTTGGCATCTGTTAACATGAACTTAAAATAAAAAGCATCAAGATGTACAGTGATTACTCTCTTACTGTATAAAAAAAAAAAAAAGGAGCTATTTCTCTAGGCATTGTATGGATTTCTCGTTTGAGTTTGTGAGTTTTCCCCCCCAAACTTTGTTTTTATTTAGAAATGTTTCTATTTCCCCATTTTTTCTTTTTATTTGTCTTCTTCACCCTCTATGCCCTAGTTCTAGCCTCAGTTTTACCCAAAGTTGATTTGAATTACACCAGATTGCAGCAAGCAGAGAAGGCTCAAATGGAAGCTGAGAGTGAGGATGAGAAACTTAAAGAGGAATATGTGCATAAATCTGAACAACTGCAGAGAGAATTCTCCCAGAAGGAGAAACAGCTGTAAGTATCTCTCTCTTCTTTGGAAAATATACACAGGGAATGTTCTGCCGTGCAGCGTGTCTCGCTACAGACCAGTCTGTACAAGCTGGTTGTTGGTAAACGAGCAAAATGAAAATACTAACGATGCTGAGATTAGTGACTGGCAATGTGAAAGGAAACGTGCCATTCCAAGGAAGCTGTGCCACCTTTAGGCACTTAGGAAATGATGGATAGCTAGAAATGAGAGATCAGCAGTGGTTTTTTTGGCTGGAAGTACCAACTTGCTTCCTAGGAAATTATCATAAGAGGGGGAAAGGTATGTAATATGGTGACACTAATCCACACTCTTATCAAAATCCAGAAATAAGTAAGAATATAAGTTTACAGAAATGGCATAGGAATAGTATAGCTCATCTGGCTTATGAGATAAAAATTCTCTGAAGTGGTTTAAATAATCACTCTGCAGGAGATAATGATAATAATAAAAATCCACTAGATAAGTATATTAAAAAAAAAAAAAAAAAATCCAACCTTTGTCCTTTCTCCTGTTAAATCCTTCACAGGATTTAATCTGGAGAGTGTCCATCCACCTAACATAGATGTGCTGGTTTAAATAAATATCTAAAGTAAAAAGCTCCCTGTAGGATCAGGTGTTTTACCTGTTTGGAAAGATAACAAAATATTTAAGATGGTGCAAATCTATGGCAAATGACTGGAACTTAAAAATTAGAGGCTTCTAATCTGCTGATTAGGCCACCCTGCCTCTCTCATAACTCTGAATGTTATAAATTTGTTTAACTGGCATGACAAATGTTTACTTTACTACCACAGTCATCTTCACAGATTTTGGCAAAAGTTCAGACCCCAACTTTAGAATTCTGCATGTCTGAAACCTCAAGGTCATGTTCACTTCTGAGCTTTTCCAACCAGCTGCTGAGGTAGTGTCCCAAAATGTAAGTCTATCCTTTAAAAATGATTTTGGTTTTAAAATAGGAAAACTAAGCGTGACTCTCCACCCAGACCCTTGCATGTCTACTCTCAGATTTTTTCCTCCTGTATTGCATTGGCAGGACTTAGATCTAGCAGCTAGAAGAGTGTGCTCCCATCCTTGTTTTCTCTGTCATGTTGTAAAGACTGACTCTCCCAACTGGAATTGCAGCTGGAGTGGATCTTTGATCGAAGTAACCCTAGTTCCTTTATCTGGTTTCAAATAGCTATAAATAGTAGAACCTAGATTCCTCTTTACAGCTGTTAGAGGCCGCTCACTAAAAACAATCCTCCGCATCGATTCAATTAAAACTTTTTCTAGGCCTTAATCTAAAACAGACGATTCACACCTAAAGATACAACGCTCAATAGCTTGTGTGAGCGCAGGAGATCAATGTAACCATTCTCTGCAGCACCAGTGGAAGGTGGTTTCTTGCCGTTTATTCTGGAAACAAGCTATGTAAATTCAGAGGTGGGGACTTCCTGTGGCACATGTCTGAAAAGATGCTTGAGGGTTCAGTGAATTACCTACTCTTGATTATATTGCAAAGATCAGCGCTTAAAAATGTGTAAGAGCCTTGATGTTTTTAAACGCACTTCATGCAAAGCACTTTCTACGTGGTAGTCTTTTCTCTTATACATGTCTGAAGTGTTATGATGTCGCTGCATTAGTACTCTTTTTTTTTTAAAAAGGCAACTGATCAGTTGCTTTTTATGCTAATAGTATATAGCACCCAGAAACAAACTCATTTTTAATTTTTGAAAAATGATACTCTTGTGCACATTGATTTTCTCCTTGTTTTGCAATTCTAGGCTTCAGCTGGAAACAGATTTGAAAATAGAAAAAGAGTGGCGACAGACCTTAGAAGATGATCTTCACAAGGAAAAAGAAACTGTGTCTCAGCTCAGGATAGAGACCCAGGAAATAGTTAACCTTAAAAAAGTAAATTCTGCAGTAAGATTAAAACTTGATTAGAAATTTGGAAGTTAACTGCAAAAATAATTTATGAACTTAAGCATAGTATTTTAAGACTTTCTGCAAGTAGGTGAGAAAGATTAGATTGTTCTGTTAAATAGATATTGGAAATATATTTGGGAAAGGACTTTGTCATCTTATGTTTGGGCCAAAAAATGCTTTAAGTTTTCTCTCTCTTTCTATATGTGGCTGTGTAATGTTGTTTTTTCTCTGCTGTCAATCCTTTTGCTCCCTTCCTGGTGAAGCCTGATGAAGCAAAAATGCTTTGCCTTTTAGGATCTAAGCGAAATTAGTCTTTGTTGCTGGTAGATTTGGGAATCTGAATAGAAGATAGTGCATTGCAGCAATTAATCTTACTTTCTCAATAAGATCAGCTTTGTTTAGGAATAGTTTTCTAAGCAGTAGGCATAGTAAGCATATACAATACTGTTCCTTTTTGTGAATAAATGTATTGTGTGGGGGTATGTGTGCATGATTTTTTTAGGATTTCCTTAGACTTCAGGAGAAGAACAGACAGCTGAAAAACATATGTCAAGACCAAGAAGCAGCTCTCCAAGACCTGGCATCCAAGCTTAGCGAGTAATTCCATTTTTCATGATTATATCTCTCATATAAAACTGACGGAAGAAAAATTATAGGATGGTAGTCAAGGGAAGTATGTTGTGTAAGATTATATCATCATGCCAGTAATCGAAGAGCATTTAAAAATGTATCTGGCTAGGTCAGGTCTCCTTACCTGCATTTCTTTCTATGAGCAGTGGCCACTCACGGCTTCCTGACTTGTAGCCGTGAGGATTCTGTACGTGACAATCGTGTACTTTGGTTCGCTCTGAAGTCTTGGGCTTTTGTAAGAGATCATCTGTGCAAAACTCTTCAGACTGCAGTGAGCAGTTAGCTCTGAGCGCAACGCTATTGTTACCCTCCATGAGTATTTTCTTTTTCTCAATATTCTGAATAATTTTGCCATGGCTAGTGTTGGCTTTCCATCAGTTTGGCTGGGTTCTCCATGAATCCCTATTATATTATGGCCCTATTATATTATGGCCTAGAAGTTTCCTTCCTGTTTTGTACTGCTACTGAGTGCTAGGTGCACGCATGGAGTTTTGCTGGTGCAAGCTTCTGTCACACACACAACCCCCAGTGATCCAGAAGGGATTGTGAATTCTTTAGAGATACCTTGTCTTTACTTGTACAGCGCTTAGTACTGCGTGGAGAGTGACACTGGCTGCATCTTATGAGTGCCCCATTAATGTAAATCACTTGCTAAAAGTTCATAATGCTTTCCCTGTAAGGTTTTTAAAGAGCTTGCACTTTTAAAGGTATTGGCTATAGCTGGTAAAGTAAGAGTTTGAAATAGCATACTCTTTATTTTTTAGATCAAAAATGAAAATAGAAGATATAAAAGAAGCAAACAGAGTGTTGCAGGTAAGCAGGATTTCTAAGAAGGAACTTCTTACACCATAGGTATATCTAGCTTATCTTTATGTTACTATGTTAAACTCGATCAGATACACTTACTATTGATTTCCTCCAGGGACAGGTTTGGTTGAAGGACAAAGAAGCTACACACTGCAAGTTATGTGAAAAGGAGTTTTCACTTTCCAAAAGGAAGGTAATTCTGCCAAAAGATTTCTTCCAACTTATTTATGTGTATTATGAGAAAAAAAAATAATTGTCTTAGAGATGCAGTACAAAATGTCAACCTTGTTCTTTGCTTGAGGTTGACCTCGAACACAGTTGGATCGTGTTCTGTAAAGAACTGCTGTATTTTGGTGCAGTGCCACAGTGGAATGTATTTAGAATTTATTCAGCCCACTTAGTGGAATCATCATCTCGAGCTCTTGTCAGCTTTGGCACTGGTACAATTTGCCATATGTAAAAGTCTTTACATTTGATTTTTTTTTTTAAGATGGAAAAAAAAGTATAACTTATTTTAAAATCATTTTTGTTAATTTCTGTGCTTAATGTGTACAAGAATTTTTTTTTTTTTTTACTTTTTATGTTAGATCTCAGGAGCTGCTTGACAGAATCATCCATTCTCTACCAAGTATCATTGTTTATATGTTACTTTTATTTAACAAGATATTTCAGTTCTCCTTAAACAAGGACTTGAAAACAGTCTGCAAAACTGTTTAGGATTGCATTATAAATTGCTATATAGATCTCTCTTTTTTTCTTCCTGCCCTCATCTCCATCGTTCAGCATCATTGCAGAAACTGTGGTGAGATCTTCTGTAATGCCTGCTCTGACAACGAGCTGCCCCTGCCTTCCTCGCCAAAGCCTGTTCGTGTCTGCGACTCCTGCCACGCGATACTTATACAGAGGTGCTCTTTTAATGTGCCATAAAATCCTTTTACAAAATATTTACCAACTATTCCTGTTTAGCTAATTAAAATAAATAAATAAAAATGTATCTAGAGCTATTTCTGGAATTTCAGGTAAGCAGTCAAGAGTGTGAAGGAGTTAGATGTCTGCTTCCTGTTGAAACAAATGGAGAAAATGGGACTTAATCACCTGTTTGGTTCCTATGAGGAGGAGTATCTGTAACTTAAATAACACAATTAATGCAGGTTGTCCATTAAGCTCTTCCTAATTATATCTGTTTCTGCATCCCATCATTTCAAGGTCTGATATATCGAGTATTGCACTGGCATCTTTGTTTTCTGTAGTCACAGGTGGAAGGAGATTGTATCAGATAGGTAAGAAACAATTACCAATAGATAAAAGGTGTATTTTTTGGAATTGTTTTGTAAAAATTATAAATGGGACATATACAAATTTCTGCAAAGAGAGTAATGTCCATCGGCGAGTTTTTGCCTCATGTTATCTGTAATCTCAGATGTCTTTTCACTAATTCCATGTAGATGTGTTTGATTTTTTTAGTTTACATGTGCAGTTGTAATATGCTGACAAATTTGGCTTTAGAAGCTGAGTGCCAAGAGACACTAGGATTGAATAGTAGGGACTACAGATCCTTTTTCTGCTGCTTGTGGTGGCCAGGAAGGTTCAGCCGCCTTTTTTTACCTTTTTTCTCAGTCTGACGGAGTTCATTTCTGAACAGTAGTTTTTAAAAATGATTTTCCAGAGTGCTTTTGAGTAGGCATGGCTAGTTCTGACGTATTTTGTCACTCTTACATTGAGGTTTCACAGTAACTTCTGCTGGAACTTGCATCCTTATTCTTCCAATAGATAAAAAAATAATATATATATGTATATATATCCTTTAATAAACTGTGTTTAGGACTGACTTCACTTTGTTGCACTAGAATGAATCTTCCTTCTTATGTGGTTGGGTCCAACAATGGAATCTCCTGGCTTTAATGTTTACTGGTTAGCAGCAAGCGGACTTGCCTGCCCAAATCATTCCTTCACCCCTTTATTTCTTTTAACTAGTCTATATAAATAATTCCTGCTCTTTGCTTAGCTTAGCCATATCATTTGAGCATAGTTTCCTGGTTAATATATAAAAACTATGCCAACTATTCTTTTAACACACCCAATATATGTTGCTGCTTATATAGCTTTTGTAAAGAAAAGTGGTTTTAATTACTTAACTTTTTGTATAATACAAGCCAATATTTGTAAATCTGTAAATAGTTTTTGGAAAAAAAATAAATCTATTGTGCCACTGAACTACAGAATAATGTTGCTTTTATTTAAATTTGTAACTCAGAATCTATTGAATATTTTATTGTGCCTTGTTCAAGGTGACCAGAAAGTCTTTGTGTGCAAAGGGCGAGGGAAACGGCAGGGGGAGCTAATTGCCAGTCTCTTCCTGAACTGTTCTTCAGTTGCCTCCTGCAAGTATTGTGTTTGAGGTGAGCTTTATGTCAGGGAGCAGGGGTTGATGTAGGAGAGAGGTGATGCTCTTATGTACTGCTTTATTAACTTCTTGAAAATAGTTTAAATTGAGCAGTCTTTTCAAGTGATAACATGGTGCAGTCATTACCAAAGGTGACAATCTGAAACATATAGATGCAGTGAATTACATTTCCATTACTTGAATCCTTTCATCTCCTTGCTCCCAGTTCCGTGTGGGAAAATGTCACTGAAGTATTATGTAATGTGTTCAGAGTGCTTTTAAATACATAAGTAACATTTCTGCCCTGAACTAAATGCTGAACACTGTATCATCTTCTTTTGTCTTATTCCTATCCACATACCCTACATTGATAGCCTTTTAGCAGGTACTGACCCAGCCATTAACTCATTAATTCTGCATTTTGTCTTTCTCTGCACAAGTTTTCCTTTGCCATTGTCCAGTGATGTTACATCTTCCTTGACGCAGGGAGTACATAACTAGCTGTGCAGTATTACCTCACCCGCTCCTCTGAAGACAGGGCATGTGCTTCCCCAGAGCACGGGAGCTGCCTGCCTCGCATTCTTCCTGGGAACTGGCTTCTGCCTTAATTCAGAGAGCACCAGCAAGTAGATAACAACACACTCATCCTGCTGCCCTCACAGCGACTGCACAGGCTGCACTTACCTTCCAGCAAAACTGCTTAATCTCGTGGTGGCGCAGCTATACCTGCTGCTCTGAAATGAAAAGGAAATCTTAGCTCTCTTCCTACCCTAATCCCTTGCTCTTTTACATTTGGACACTTGTGGAATAGGGACCTATGCTTACAATGTTGCATTGAGAAACAATGAGCCCTCCCTATTCCGCTTTTCCAGCTAAGGTAGCTAAACATGGCTACAGATGGGTTGCTACCTGCACAATAATCAAAGTTCTTTATAAAAAGGACGTTATTGCAGAGAAAGGAGGAGTTGCTATAGCCTATGTGGAAAGAGTCAAAATTACCATATTCCAGTTCTTGAGTTTTTTTGTTTGCTTAATCAGATTTAAAATTGAATGCTGCTCTTTTTAGAGGAGAAAAACTGGTGAGGGCTCCACTTCCATTTAAATATGATCACTGTGCTGAAGCCCTGTGCAGCTTAATAGGCTAATAAAGCTAAAATAGGCTGAAGCTTAAATTATATCCTAAAAACTGACATCTTTCTCATAAAAGGCAAAATATAAGTGAGAATAAATTACAGATGATGCTATTTTAGAAATAGCTTCTATGCTGTGCTTTAAGGGAAATATTGCAGCTTCTGTCAACTGTAGATAACTCTCTACCTGACCATAATGTGTTTTGCCATGACACCTTGGTGCCTTGCAGGTAAGATGCAAGCCCTTTCAGCAGCTCACCACCTCTCCACTGGTTAGTGTCCTGTGACATTATTGCTAGAGTAGTTTCTGAGTCCTCTCCCCTTCCTTCCTATCCAAGAGAAAACAGGGAGTATGGGTGGAGCGTTCTTGGCTACATTACCTCTTCAGCTACCCTCACCTCCAGCCCCTTTGGCAAAAGAACACAGTGTCTAGTAAAATAGACTCCATTCTCCTCTCTCCCACAGTAAGACATTTATTACATATATATCACAGTACTAGCAGAACAGGTGACAGACTTTCAATACCCAAGATCACATTTGACATTGTAAGGAGGCATTGAGGACAAGCAGTTAGTTTGGGAGATCACACTGGCTCAGAATAAATATGAAATACCTTTTTTCATTACACAGCAGGTATGTTAAGTGTCTTCAAACAATGTTTCTTACATATCTTACAACTCATAAATGCACAAAAATGTCATCAGGTGAAATGTCATCAGGTGGTTTGGAAGTGTTGATTATTTAATATTAGGCTTAGATCCTTTTTTAGAGGCACTGAGCTTCCACTTGCTTGCCCAGATACTGGCTTGCAAAATTTAGAACAAAGAGTGAAAAGTCAGGTGTGCACAAGGAAAAAAAAAAAAGTCATGAAGAGGCCAACCTCCTTAAAGTTACCCCATCTTCCTAAAAGCAGGACTTGGTACTTTTTTTTAAACTAAGTAGATCATTTCAAATTAACAAGTACTTGACCTATTTTATGTAAACTAATAGATAAGCTGTGCTAGTGTTTTAGTTTGGTAAACAAGTGATTTGCACATTTATGAATGAAGATGTGAAATGCAGTTTCTAGAACTCTACAGCAAACTGGACCTAAACACACGCTTAGTTTTGTGGATGCACAGAACTTGGTCACTGCTCAGTTATTTACGTAGTATTATGTCTGAAAATCACAGTAGATTTCAATACCCAAGGAAGGAAGCTGCAATTCTCAACTTTTAGCCTCCACACCCTTTTTAGCTTAATGCTGTATTAGGAAATTACATACACTTATCAAAAAGATTGAGGAGAAGCTGCAACCAAATCAACTATCCTATTCAAATACCTTTTTTTCCTTTAAACAAATGAATTTTGCAACTCATTCACTACACCAAGATACACAGACCTAAATCAGTGTTTGTAAGAGTCACAGTACAACCACCTTTATTGAACCAAGAGTAGTACAACATCTTAAACCGACTCTTTTCTTGAATATGTAATACATCCTTAGGAGTAACTAGTATAAAAAGTATCAACATCAGTGGTTTGAATATAAAAATTTATTTAAAGTCGGAGTATGCAACAAATAAAACCTACAGAAAACAGATTTTCCCCTCACAATCTGTTGCTTACCAAATAATATTGTGAAAACACATTCCTTCAGTCATTATAAAGTTCTTAAAATACAAAAGAAATTGAATTTTGTAAGAAAGTCTAGTAGACCAGAGACTGTTTCTTCTGGGATATTTTGTAGAAGCAAGGCCATCCTTCAATACATTCCACGCCATCCTCCTCCACCCATACTGCCTTGCCCATAGTATCCTCCACTATTCCCACTGCCACGACCTGCAAACAATTGACAAGGTCACGTATACATACCTTAAAGAAAAGAAAAAATTCGATCGGTGATACTAGAACAGTGGTTTGGCCCCATGTTGGCCCCAAATTAACACCACTTTAGCACCACTGATTTACGATTTAACCCCCACCTCCCCCTCCCCGAAAGCACAAACACCCTGTACCACAGAGATCCCACCTTTCCAGATCCTGCCACAAGGTAATGCAGCACCGTAGCTGCCGAGCACACGAGAGAACTTTTACTTACTATAGCCGCCCAAGCCATCAGGAGTTCCGTACCCTCCACTGTAATTACTACCCATTCCCATTCTACCAACAGAGCCATAGCCTTGATCTGAAAGACAGAATGTACATGCTTATAAACTTGGAACCCAGGAAACTTGGGGAAAAACAAACCCTTTAAGAAAGTGAACTATGTCGAAGTTAATACTTACCCATTCCATCTCTGCCATAGCCTCCCATTCCAGAACCACCTCCAGCAGTGGAATTCAGGAATAGTTCAATATATCGATGCTCTGTAAGAAACAAAAAACAGCTGCCTCTGTTTCAATTCAAAACCTGGAACCAGAGATAAGGTAAAACCCAACTTCTCACAGACAGCATCCTCATCCCAAAGTCTGCAAAAAGGGAGTCTGAAACGCAACAATATCTAGCAATTCTGACCGACAGCAGAAAGTCGACTACAACAGACATCACTGCAGAGCAACTTAAACATTACCTTCTACCGCATTTTCTCTTACGTACCTACCTAAGGAATTGTCAATGTAAAGCTCACATGAACACAACACTCACGCATGTGGTTTTTATCCTTGGACATGGCAGCTACTGCATCCTCATGTGTTACAAACTCCACATCTGCTTCTCCTGTTGCTCTCCCATCTGCTCCAATGTCAATGTGAACTCTTATAGGATTCAGTGGTGAGAAAAACTAAGGACAAATAAAAATCTCATGAACTTAAGAATTCAAGCTGCAGACAGCTTTGGCTATCCCAGTAACTACTACTGAGCATTGCTTTTTTCTCATCCTGTCAAACAAATCTATTTAGTTATTTTCTAGGTGTCAGTGGCATTGTGCCAGACACACAATCTATAATTTGAAAAAATACCTGCCCAGGCACAGTGCTTTAAGCAACAGGTTCTAGTACAAAGCCTCCCTGGAAAAGGAAGGTAATTTTTTCCCCTCTTCTTTTTGGAACCAGGTAGTCTAAGTGCCAACCATCTCTCCAATGCATTTTTAACATTAACAAATAAATAGTGAGTGTACAGATTAACATTAAATATAATTTGGTGGACCTCTTTAATAATCCTACCTCAAGATTTAACTTTATAAAGACTTGTTTACTGCTAGGTTCTGTAGCAGTAAACTCACATAAAAGGCCATGAATTTAAATAAGTGACATATTAGAGCTATCAATCACTTGGGCTGAAAACTGTACAAAAAAAAAAAAAGAGCTCCCAGCATTAGAAGGCTCTTTCAATCAGATACTTACATTAGCAATATCATTTTCTGTTGCTCGAAAGGGCAGTCCTCTCATGTGAACAAAATGACCACCCCCATGGAAACCTGAACCTGCGTCTCCAGCTCCACCATAGCCATGTCCCATGCCTATTAAAAAACAAAGCGAGAAATTTCCCATAAAAACTGAAGAAAAGCCAGGAGAGCTGTTGTTGTTGTTCTGTGTGCCACTACATTATTGATTATTCAATGTTTATACTTCCAGTGCTATCACCCAAAACACTCATTTGAACGATATCCTTAACAATACTTCTAATTTTTCCAGTTTCCCTTCTTTCTCCCTTTAAACAACTTTCTTCATTCTTTCATAATAAATAAAAGTAGTATTATGCTGCCTAAACCCTGAACCGATAGAGATTTCTTTAAACAAACCATAGGTTTTTACCTCTCCCATCTCTCATTCTGTCATCATAGCCATCATTTCCATAGCCATAGTTATTATAGCCACCATAGTCATCAAAGCCACCGTATCCTGTACAATTGACAGAGCAGAAAGAAGAAGAAAAAAGGTATGATTACATTACTACTAAATATGCATGAAGCAATGCACAAGAGTCAGTTTTCAGTCTCTGGGCACCCAAAAGTCTGCAGTTGCTCTCCCAACTGCTAAACCTGGACTTCTAACAGACTGCACGTGCAAAATTCACTTTTATAAAATAAAAAGAACGAAGCATGCAGGTAAAAATTTTCAACTGTGCTGTAAACAGTTTTCCTACCACTTCAACAACTCTTAAATATTAAGCTGTACTTTTTGAAACACTGTTTCTGACATTCCCTCTCAGGAAATTTTTCAATCCGAGTAGGAACTGCAGCTACTGCCGTTTCTTTATTTCTCAATAAAGGTGTCAGGAATACGAGACTGACAACAGAACCTCCGTTCATTAGATACACATACCACCGTCATATCCACCACCTCCTCGACGCATTCTGTCATACATACTTCCACGCCCAGCTCCATAATAACCCCCTCTTCCTCCTAATGGTCTATCATATGGTCCAGGTCGCTGCTGTCCCATCATTCTTCTTGGCGGATCATAGAATCCTCTGATTTCGCTCTTACTACTTTTGAAGATTTCAATATATCTAAATAAAAGAGGATTTTTGAGGTACAAATGAGAATACATGCACAAGCTGTCTGAATATCACAAAAGGCCGTATTAAATTACTTTCTATAACTAAAGGTAATATCCAATAAAAGTCAGTAAAATGACTAAAGATACCATAAAACTTAAGTTTCTCCTCAAAGCCTTAAGAATCTTAAGTGTATCAAAGAAACACTTGCACATTAGCAACACATGTGCAAATTCTAACGGCACAAATTAAACATAAAAGATTCTTTCCAGTATGAAAAAACATACTGTTGAAAAACAGTATCTGGCTATAGTGGCATTTATCACAAACCCCACCCCCCCACACAAAAATGATTGAAACAGAATTCCAATTTTAGCAAACTACACAGAGTATTACTGTCTCCCCCACCCCCCAAATCTACTATATTTCCCCAAGTTAACTTAGGATCAATTATAAAAATTCTTTTAAAAAAACAGCCAGTTCAATATTAAGGTCCCCAACCCCCCCAACAGCATTACTGACCCACAACCCCCAAAAATAAAGATTTAACGCCATCCCAAACTCTCCATCCCCACCTGTGCCCTATTCTTTCCTTGTGTTTCCCCAGAGCATTTTCTGCTATCTCCTTTGAAGCAAACTGCACGAAGGCCTCCCCTGTGCTTCTCCCCTGGTAGTCCAGCGTCAATGTTATCCCATTTGGCACGATTTCCAACCCTTTAACCCAAGGACAAATAACCCCATCAAGGGGAACAGTGTTAAAGGCTGAAACATTCCCATCTGTAGCAAATACTTAAAGCATATCTAAACAACAACAACGAAAAAGAAAAAAGAAAAAAAAAAAAGAAAGTAAAAAGACACCCTTAAGTCTCCCCCATCACCCAACAATACAAGCCAATGATCTTTCATTAAACATTTATGGATTTAACCATAGTTGTTTTCTAAACAACTTAAACTTTCTTAAACTATGCAAATACAACCACCTCCATTAAATGAAAAAAAACACAGCTACCAAACAAGCAATTTAACTGCTCCAAATGCCATCAGATAGACTATTATACATAATACATTTTCCACCTTGACAAAATTAGATATATACTCGGCTTTACTATATCTACCACTATATGCACTTTAATTACTTGGCACAAATCTTACATAGAGAAAGACAAACTAGCTTAACATCATCCCTCCCGCCCACCCACCCCATTAATGCATATTACAAATTAAACAGCATGAAACATTGTGCAATAGATACAAGAGAGCTCAGTCACTATACTTCGACTATACTAGAGATACCTTGGAAAAACTGCACAATCTCTTCTTTGCTGCAGCCAAATGGCAGGCCTCGAAGTCGTACTACTGTTCCATCGTTAGTTGTATCGTTTGGCCCATTGTGTTTCCCGCTCCAGTCCATCTTTTATTTCAATCAAACCCTACCAAGAAGGGAAGAAAAAAAAAAAAAGTATTTATGTATGCTTAAGGCCCTCCCTGCAAAAGCAAGCCCTGCAGCTTTTTATCGTTACCTCTGTTATGTGTGTAGCTGTACTTTATGATACCTAAAGCATGCATACATCTGGAAAAAACCGAGCCCAACTTCCAGCACACGCACGAATGCGGGGCCCGCAGAGCTCCCTATTTGCTCAGGCGAGAGCGAGCAACGATCCCGCCCCCAAGCGCGCGGCCTCCCTCGCCCCCCTCCACCGCCCAGAGGAGAGAAAGGCACAAAACAAGGGGCAGAACGCGCGGCATTTCCACAAGGAGCAGCAACCGCCGCGAGGCTTCCTTTGTCTGCCGACCGAGCGCCACGGGCCACGCTGCTGTTGCCCCCCCCCTTTTCTAGGAAAAAAAGAATATTCAAAAAAAAAAAAACTACAGGGAAAAAATAAGCATGTATGTTTCATCCTACAAGAACAGGAAAAAAATAAGGAAGAGAAAAATCCCTCGGCGGGCTGCGGCGCCGAGTGCCGCCAAAAGCGCGCCCCGCGCCGCCG
>VZSG01000374.1:500135-510185 GCA_013398315.1 Nothoprocta pentlandii | reverse complement strand
GGCGCCTCAGCCGCACCGCTCTCGCGAGAGCGCTCGCCGCCGGGCAGCCGCGCACGCGCGGCCCGTTGGGGCGGGGCTACGGCGCGCCGCTGCGCATGCGCAGCGCGGTGTGGCGCGTGTGCGAGCGGGAGGAGGGGGCCGCGCTGCCTTCGCCTCGGCCCGTTTGTGGGCAGCGCATGCGCAGTAGGCGCCGCCGCGAGCGCTGCGCCGCTTGGCGCCAAGAGGCGCGCGGGGGCTACGTGCGCTCGCCTCACGTGGGGGCTGCGTGCGCTCGCCTCACGTGGGGGCTGCGTGCGCTCGCCTCACGCGCCGCCTCGCGCTCGGCCGTTGGGCGCGACCGTTGGAGCCGTTCGAGCGCGCGCGGTGGCGGCGGGGGCGCTTGGGCTCCTCGCGGCTTCACCGCGGCGGGGCCAGGCCGGGAGGCCTCGCGGGTCCCCTCCTGCTGCAAAGTTATATAAAAGCGGCCGGGCGTCGAGCGCCGGGGGCGTGAGGCGACGAGATGGGAGCCGCAGGCTCCTCCCGCTCCTAGAGAAACATTAACTTGCAGAGCTGTGCTGTCCTTTGGAAAGACTGTGGAAAGCGCAGTGTTGAAAACAACGTTTAATAGGCGAGGGGGAAAAAATGCAAATACCGGTTTTTACGGTTGATGCGTTTACAGGCCATCCATTTTCTGGAAATCCTGCGGCAGTTTGTCTGCTTGAAAATGTAAGTTTGCAAAGTTATTTTGTGAGAGTGGCTGAAGCGGCGTTTACCTTTGTGTGCTTGAATGAGCTGGAGCACGAAGGACTAAATTGCACTTGGGTTTTGCTCTGAGGAGATGAGCTTGCAGGCGGGGTTAGCTGATGCTCCAGGGCACATTAGCAGCACTGGAGTACATTTTTCTGTCAGAATCGCTCCGTACGCGGCACATGTTCTGTGCTTTTACAATAGGCTAATTTTATCTTAAAGGAATTAAGCCAAAAAGAAGCGTTGAGGACTCTGAATTACCAGAAAGGAAATACCATAATGCTCTAGACAGTATCTAATACTTACATAAATATCGCTATAGTATTGAGGGTTTATGGTTATTTCCCTCTTTTTTTTATGGTAGGAAAAAAAAAAAAGAGGGACTATAGACCTGTATCTCAATCTTTCACCTTTAATGTTTGTCTATAACAGACTAAAGTCTAACCAGACCCGAATCTTTATCACCTGAAAGCTGATAGTTTGAGTGAAAATTCATGATAGTCAGTGTTATGAGCAATTTTTATTGAAAATTTGAGGGATGAAAATATAACTATAGCAGTCAATGGTAGTTTGAAATGACAATATTAATCCCATCTAAATGTTTTCTTACAATGCAACATACTTGCCTGCTTATTAGTAATTAAAAATGAGAATGTATTACTTTAAAGGTGATTCTCTGCCCTCTAAAGCCTAAGTGCACCTTCTCAAAATAAAGTACCTGTAAAATTATGACTTTCTAATTACATTTTACTAATTAACTTAAATATACATATACTTAAATAAATATACATAAATATACATGTTTACATCCTATATACATCCTATGGAGTATTTAGGTTTTGCCTTTTGAAGTTTTCTCCACAGTGCTCAGGGTTAGAGGCTTCATTTTCACATAAAAGTTGAGATTGTAACTAATTATTTTATTCTAAGCTCTAAGAAAGTGTGATGCAGCTGACAGCAAAGTTTCTCTTCAGTTCCCTCAAGGTCTCAGTATATGTTTAACAAAACTTAACTGAGATGAGTACAAGAAAAAAAACCTTTCCTGTGCTTCAGAAGTGCCACAGGATGGCAGTATTTCAGTGCAGCTCTGGCATTTTTAGTAGTATTTGACTGGCCTTTGTTTTGGATTTGTGTTTTTGGACTGGTTGACAGAATTATTTTCCTGAAAACGAGATTGTCGCTATAGAAAGCTAGAGGTTACTTCATGGTATAGAATCTGTTGTGTGCAAACATGCCTTTTATACAAATGAGGAGTCGTAACTCTTATTTGATATCATATCACTAACTTCTAAAGCTGATAGAAGTTAGTGAGGCTAATAAATCAAATTATGAAGACAAATCTTAATCTCTCAGATGTTGCACCTGATTAGCTTATTTTAGTACCTTGTTTCATGAGACTTAATACTTATTTGGCCAGTCGTCAGCATAATTGAAAAGCACTGAAACAAGGGTTAAGTAGAATTTTATGGAACCCCTGCAAGTGTCCTGGGATCAATATTCACTGGATTATATCAGCAGATAATGCTGGTGTACTACAATAATGAAAATGGTTATTCCATTTCCTGCTTAAAGATTTGGTTTTATTCTCAGAAATTATTTTGAACTAAAAAAAAAGTATGATTTATTATAATGGAAGATGAAAAGATTAAATGACTGCATGTATTTGATAGGAAGTTTGACTCTGCTTATGGCCTAATTTTCATTGGATTTATTGTTTGAATCCTTAGGACTTGAGAGAAGACTTGCACCAAAAAATTGCAATGGAAATGAACCTCTCAGAAACTGCCTTCATTAGAAAACTGCACTCCACAGATGACTTTGCCAAAAGTGAGTTCTTCTGCTCACCCAGTGAAATCTCTTACAAAAAAACTAGGAAGATTCTATGAGTATTGTTTTAGGGAGTGGTACTAATTTGTAAGACAAGAAAATACGGGAGTTGTCATTTATCTTTTGCACACATTTTCTTAAAAATGTTTATATTGAATATCAAATTAATTTTACAATGTATGAACATTTAATAAAGTAGACAACACATTTTAGTACCTTTTAGTAAAAAGAACAAGTTACATGTAGAAAATGCATAATTGAAATGCTACGCAAAGGTGCTTCAGTTAATACTTCAATTATATCCAGGACTTTCTGGTATATCTTTTATACAGATTGAACAGTGTGAGTGATAGAGGGGTTTTGCTGGAGTTCATTGATAGTGTATGTGAGGGGGCACGTGTGAGGTGTGGTGGAAGCAAGAGAGGTCTGAGCACAGTGTTAGGGGCATCAGAGTGTTGCTTATGAGACCATCACCAGCTTCAGGAGCACAGGATGGTCTGGCAAGGACTCTTAGACAAACAGCATATTTCTGCAGGAGCAGGAGGGTAGGAACAATGCATTTTCTTTAGTGTTCACTAATGAAAATCTGTAGTATTTTAGAAAGACATCTCTAATGTCTCAATCGCCTATTTAGATGTCCTGGGTCACAGTCTATCTCCAGATTTTTGTGGCTGACTCCTTTTCCTCCTGCTTTTAGCCATGATTTCTACATGGGCAAGCGTATTAACACCACAGCAAGGCTGGCTCACAACCGACTTACATGTTCAACCCATTTGAAACTGCTTCTCTGTGTTTTTCAAATAGATTTTGTGGTAATTATATTTGTTTTCATTATGTAGGGGACTGACTTTACAGTGCTCAGTTTTCACAATGACAAGAACAAAACTCAGTTATATGAAATCTCTTCCTTTTGCACTTTTCAATCATACTTGTATGGAAATTATTTTGAAATATATTTTCACGAGCCCTGTCATAGTGCAAGAACTGCGCAAAGTTTACAAGAAACCAAAGATAGGGTCATTGTCTCTTTTTTAAGCAAGTAAAATATGACTTGTAGTGAAATTAAGAGTAGATATACATGAGAGGCCTCTACTAGTCTTCGTTGACATTTTAATTACAATGATTAACTGACATAGCTCTCGTATGGATCCCTTTAATAGTAACGCTGTCTTCACTGGTGTATCTTGTTTCATTTATGGGGAGAAAAGATAGTTTTACTGTAGTGATTAAAGAAAAGCGTTGTTTTGCTAGTAGACAGCTCCTTTGCTCTTGTAACAAACTAACTTTGCTTTATCAGCAATATACTGACGCAAGAGACATGACTCAAAAGCAATTGTTATTCCAAAAAATCACTGTAGAATAGATGCCTAAAAAGCATGTGTTTACGACTCAGACTGATTATAATATGCATTTTGATTGACTGAAATGCCATCACTGTATAAAAAGATTTGAAATAAATTGAAAAAGAAAGTTCTTCTAAATAATAAAATTTCTTTAATGAAATTTCTTTTTAAGGTTCCTGCTTTGGGCTGAGATGGTTCACCCCAGCCAATGAAGTTCCTCTCTGTGGTCATGCTACGCTTGCTGCAGCTGCTGTGTTGTTTCACATACAAAGTAACATACTTTTTTACAAGCTACATGTTATTGTAACTTTTCTAGTTACCGTATTTTCAAAATATTACAAAATTTCTTTCTAGTTAAGAAAATCTCCTTTTATTATCTCCCTAAAGCAAATATGGTTAAATCTTTAGTATGTTTAGAGAACACATGTGAAGACCTTAGTGTGTTTGTAGCTGCTTTGTAATTCTACACTTCAGTTTCCATGACCCACTATCAGTCTTGTTAAAAGCAGGATGCAAGTTTCGTTTGAGAGAGATGGAGGAGAGTTTGATAAACAGGGAATATTGACCGTTGTGTTGAAAACTCCTATACATTCTGGGAACATGCAGAAAACAATCGCTGGTAATTACTGTGTTCATTAGCATTAACGGCTTATCAAGTTAGCTGGGAATTTTGTCTCAGAATGCAGTTTTGTTATATTTTAGCTATGTAGCTAACTTTCTGAATATACTGGGCGACTCCAGGAGCTGTAATAATGTAGATTCAGTTCTTAGGTTAAATATACAATGAATATTGAAATATTGTCTCTCTAGAAAACTCAAATTCGGTTCTTACTTTTGTGACTCTGAGTGGTGATCTAAAAGCTAGACAAGTAGAAGATCGCATTGTCCTGGACTTACCACTTTACATTGCCTACCCACAGGTCAGTGAAAATTTCACTCAATTAAAAGTATGTGTATATATGTATACCCTCCTCATATATTTATCTGTGGGCTTATTTTTTTGACCCTTTTCTTTCTCCTCTCTAGGTATTTCAAGAAGTAGGAGAATTAATAAAGGTAAAACTAGAATTTGCATTGATGTTAAAAGTATTTTTATTATGACAATACTGCCTTGTATACTAAAAAGACTGAGAAGTGACAATATCACATTGCTTGATGCACTTCTGTAGAGTATGAGAGCTGAAACTGCAGTCCAGAAAGTGGGGTTCTCCAAAATGTTGTAACTGAACTTTGGTCACTTGCTACTGCTGACTGGAATGCTAGTATTTGAGCAACATCTTTATGCATGTGACTTTATACATGTGAGGCGAAGTCCCAAGTCACAGAATCAGTTTCTGAATTTCTTTCCCAGTTGCCATACACAGAGCTGTTAGGCATGCTCATCTTCATTCTACATGCGCTTACAGCATTTGCTTTTCTTGCTTGTGTCTATTTGAGAGCTCTGTGAAAGATCTTGCGTAAGTCCTTTTCTGGGAGAAGAATTCAAATTATTTTCCTTTGTTTCCTTTAACTTTTTCACCAGGCAGCCGTAGGTGACATGATTGTTCAAGATGTTCGTTATTCTCCTGATACAAAAAACATCCTGGTCCGTCTCAGTGATACTTATGAAAGGTGTCCTACTTTTTTGTCTTTTTTTTTTTTTTTGGATTGAATCAAACCTGACCTCCAAAAAAGGAAGTGTAGGGAACAATTTTAACAAGAGTGCATTTTTCTCCATCTCTCTGAGTCAGAAACGATCCAGTAACCTAAGAGGAAATTAGGAGCCCTGCTTCTTCAACAAAAGATATAATAGTTTCTTAGCTGTGGAGTTCCACCCAGAGGGACAGGGCACACTGGCAGAATGGCCTATATTCATGCTCCCATTTGATCCTAGTCTGTTTGCACATATTTTACAGCTTTGTACACAGCTGATGATTCCAAAGCTGCTCTTAATCTCATTGAGAGCTGCATTTGATTGGTGAGGGAAACATAGTTGAATATGTTCAAACTATGTTTCAAAGGCTGAGGGAGCTGGGCCTGTTCAGCCTGGAGAAGAGAAGGCTGAGGGGGGACCTGATCAGTGCCTATAAATACCTCAAGGGAGGCAGTGAGGAGGAGGGGGCGACCTCTTTTCAGTGGTGGCCAGCGATAGGACTAGAGGAAACGGCCACAAGCTGAGGCCAAAAGTTCCACAGGAACTTAAGAAAACACTTCTTGACAGTGAGGGTGACAGAGCCCTGGAACAGGCTGCCCAGAGAGGTTGTGGAGTCTCCTTCTTTGGAGATCTTTAAAACCCGCTTGGCCGCAGCCCTGTGCCCCGTGCTCTAGGTGACCCTGCGTGAGCAGGGGGGTTGGACTAGATGACCTCCGAGATCCCTTCCAACCCGAAGCACTCTATGAGTCTATGATTCTATGATGATTCTATGTTTTGTCCAAATCTGAACTCCTTAATCAGGCCGCATTACTATTAATTTTACTGGAAGCTTGACTGAACTGATGGTTTAAAGATTGAACTGGTGAGGGAGTGAAATACTCCCAGATGAGTACTTCGTATTTTCGCCTCTTTCAAGTTTTATTTTGTAGGGAGGTTTCTGCAACTTCACGGAATTGAGACTGTTGTATAGGGAGTACTTGCTATTTGCCTTTTGTAGTGCAGCATGTAGTGTTTTGCCACAGTTTAAAAAAATACTGAAACAAATATGCATTTTCATAGCTTATATTCTGGGATAGTCAGTTTTCAGAAATACAGATAGAAAATATATGGTCTGTTTTTTTTTTTTTTCCTTTGCTCACTGCATGTGTGTTTATTCTATGCAGTCTTCTATCAAATGACATTGACAGGACAACAATCAGAATCTTGTTCTCCTCTAACCTTTACCATACCTACTTTGAGATTGCAAAGGCTAATTTGTAGTTTGTGACTGATACATTTTAGTAATTAATGTAAAATGAAGAATATGGGCTATTAAAATACTGTTATTGAATTCAAGATCTGTATTGGAAAACCTGCATGTAAGAGCACAAGATTTTCTGTCAGCTGAGAACACGGGAAAAGTGAAAGGACTCATAGTGACACTTAAAGGAGATGCCAATGGAAAACCTAAAGGCTATGATTTCTACTCCAGATATTTTGCACCTTGGTATGGAGTTCTGGAAGACCCTGTTACAGGTATGTGTTTGCACGATAAAAGACTCTTATTCTTGTCTGAATTCAGTTAAAAAACTCTTGTTAAACTCCGTAAATCAGGTTTTGTACTTTGGATTCTTTCCTCCTTTAAATGATTTTATATGGAGAGCAGGAATGTGAAAATGAAAACTTTTATGATTGATGCCAAACTCATTCAGAAAGAATCAGCACCTGCTGTCATCAGGTCAGATATTCCTGCTTTTTCAAGTCCTTTCCATGTAAATATTCTAACTGGAGAAAAATCAGAAACTACTTAGGTAATGAGTGAATATTGCAGAGGAAATACTCATTTCTGTACAAGTGTTCCATTTTTTTTTGTGCTGAGGTGCTGCCTGGTTTCATGACATATTATTGTGGATATTCTTAGTCCCATGAATAATGTGATTTCAGCTAGTTAAATGCTCAGAGGCAAGACAGCTAGTTTTCTGCTTCCTGTGCTGTACTCCTCAGTGAGTGTGACAGTGATTGATGCAGAAAGATGAAAGTAATGTTATTTGCTTTGTTACCAGCTAATCACAGGATAATCATTAGTCAACGGAGAGCTTGGTCAAAACCTCTTATTAAATATTTTAATAAAAAAATCGAAAACTAACTAAACTATGCAAACGTGCTTTTACTGTGTGAAATACTGGTGCTTACTCACATTCAAGAGGATTCTGCTTTATGCAGAGACTGAAAGAAAACTGAATTTCTTATGTAACAACTGTTAGAGGGATTTTTTTCCTTTCAGACAGCCTCTTAAGTCTACCTATTTTCATTCTTAACAAAACATTCCAAGGCCTGTTCAGATTTTTTTTTAATTTTATTTTTGTGAGTAAGGCTTTATATTTCAATGAATAACATATCTTGAAGAAGTGTATTTTTTGTTTTTGTTTAATCTTTTGACATTCGGTTTTTAGGAAATTTCATTTTTGTTTAAAAACAAATAAACAAAAAGTTTGGCTGATTTTAACCTGTACTATTTGTTATTTTTACAAGTCATGAATGAGAAAATAATATAATTCTGTCTGCTTTGCAAACTGTTAGGGATTCTTACTCTAAATGTTCTGATGTAGCACTTGATTTGTTAAATAACATTTACATTTTGAAAGTGATTGCTCTATAAAACAGTGATTCTAATTTTGTACTTTCTCTTCCAATTTCTTTTAAGGGTCTACCCATGCTGTTTTAGGCAGCTACTGGTCAGAGCAGCTGGGGAAAAAAGAAATGCTTGGTAAGAAGTACTGTTTTGTTGCAAAGCTGCCTGCTTATGTGCAAATTACCCACCACAAAAAAAAAAAAAAAAAAAAAAAAAAGTTTATATTATTATTACAGTCCAAATTCTTAATATCACATATCCTTCACTGAGCTAGTGCGTATGCAGTACGGACTTGGATACTGCCTATTCACCTTATCCATTTTCTTAATTTTAGTAGAATAATAATATTTTGTGTACAAGTGAATCTGTATGAAATTACTCTCTTCCCTTTGTATCAACATGACTGACAGTGCCTGTAGTGAAACTGAAATGTTGGCTTATGGATCTTAACTCTCTGCAAGTAGTTTTTGATCTCATCTTTTAGTTTTTATGTCTCACAACCTCTCTGCATAACTGAAGCTGGTGAATTTCAGATGATATTGATTTATTTGTCCATTTTGACTGTATTTAGGATGCTACTTATTCCTTAGGGTTTGCATTTTAGGTATCAGATGAAAGGTATCCCGTCAATATTTTCACTCATAATTTGTGCTGTACAGTGCGATTTGGATACTGGAATGTCAGATGGTGCTATTTTTCTTTTGCTTCATACATGTGTAAATGTGAGATTGAAAATGGCTGTTCTGTCCGACTTAAGAAGTTGTTGAGAATGACTTGAGATTAATCCCTTCAGTAGCTTCTTTAGGAAAACTTTTGCTCAGGGTGATGTTCATTTGCATTGTAGCAAGAGGGAGTATAAAAAGAGTATTCAATTAGGAACTGAGAGGATAAAGTATGTCTTACAGCATGAATTGACATTTAATATTTGTGAGTGGGGATAGGATATATGAGCCAAGCTTGCGATATTTTATTTACTTGCAATATTTTATTTGCAATCTTACTTTTAAATGTTTAGGCCTCTAGGCATTTTAGATGTTTGAACCTTTCTATATTTGGCCAGATTAATCTCAGAATGGACGTTTGCTGAGAATGATAAACTCTGTGAAGGATGTATTAGCCCACCGTAGTTCAGAATGATAACCCACAGTGACCGTCCGTTATGGACTCATGGAAGGACAAAACATTCTGTTCTGCAGATCTTATGTTAGCATTTATATCACGCTATTCTGTGATAATGGTGGAAGAAAACGCATACTTTCTGAAGAGGACAATGGCTGCTTCTTAGGAGGTTTGATATTTTCAGATGTTAATGTGGTATTTGAAGCTTTTATATTCAATTAGTGGACACTGAAGTCACTATATTACACTAAGTAATCAACAGAAATTCTGTCTCTAGAAGATATGTTCTACTACTTTTACATTTTCGAGGATTTTGTATGTACGGAATTATGTTTCCTGTTTCAAAGAAAGTAACTCAAGTGGCAAAGGACATTTGTGCTATAATCAACTCCCCTAATGTATTTAAGTAGGATATAAAAGCCCAACTTCCCACATGGGGTTTTTCATATTTTATGCATATGTGTTGTCAGACGTTCTTTTGATGGAAGTCATGCATTATGGATTTAAAGAGGGCAAGTTCATTTGACATCTGATCAGTTTTCTCCATTCTGAGATAACTTTTACAAATATATATTAGAAATACAAGCTTTCCAAAGGAGTTACTGTAGAATTTCTGAAATATTTTAAAGATAAGGCGTTTTCCCCATGATACACTTTAAGAGAATTTTTTGTACCACTTTCCTTGGAGAATACATCTGTAGGGAGAATTTGCCTAACTGGTTTCTGATTATTAATGCCAAACTGATTTGTAACTTTTAAGTTTTTTTAATCTAGTTTAAAAAAAAAGGGGG
>VZSG01000374.1:489924-500060 GCA_013398315.1 Nothoprocta pentlandii | reverse complement strand
CTTCAAAGAGTGGAATAAATCCACCCATATTTGGGTGCTTTGCAAATTTGACATCTGATCAAGAGTTCTACAACGTTGTCACTACAGCTTTCATGTTTTCCAGCTGATCTTAGCTTATAAATTAATAGAATTTACTGTCTTTTTTTATAGGTGCTCTCATTCATTAGGGCTAGCTCAGGCTTATACCTACAAGTGCAATATTTCTGCCCGAAGAGAGATGCTTCCATCACTCTCTGGATTTGTCCATCTTGTTTCTTAAAGTTAAAAAATCTTGTATATCTTACTCTTCATTTAAATAGCTGCCTTAAAAAAAAAAAGTCTTTTTTATCGATTCTTACATAGGGAATAAAAATGCAACCTAAATAATTTTTAAAAATAGATATTTTTATAAGAATGGTAGTTTTTCCGAACTTGATGACATTATCATGACATCATGAAGGCAATTCCTAAGTCCTCAAATTCTGTAACCAGCAGTATTTAAAAGTACCTAGTTTAATGGGAAAATCCCTAGTACATTAGGTTAATATTAGTTCAAATATTTCTGCTGCCTTGTGAAGACAGTTGTGTATCTGCATGATTAAGTTCAGAATCTTCATACATAGGCTTAAACTTTCCTCTAATTCAGGCTAATCACAGAGGAATTTAAGGCACTGTGAATCCATCAGCTGTCTTATTTCTGCTGATCAAAATGTATATGTTTATTTTTATTCTGGGAATAACTTGTGTAGTATGAGATTTACATAGAAGATACAGATGTGGAAGAGAAGCACCACCAGATCATACAAAAAGCAAACACACACCAGAGATACATGAAAGGCTGTGAAGATGTTGTGAACAAAATGTTTCAAATAATGAAATGTTCAATGCAGGTCTACTTGCTTTCAGTCATACTGAGTATCAAAAAGAAATGATTGAGTACAAGTATAAATCTTTATATAGCTCCAGTTCAAGCTGTTTTGGAGTGTTTTGTCTCAGAATCTGATACCCTGTTATCCTAAGAGTTTTCTTGTCAGCTGCAGTTGTGAAACTTTTCTGCAGTCTACTATATGTACCATCTGTTAGAGACCCTGTACTCTGTTGGGATCGGAATACAATCTCTATCAAGTTTGCAAATTGTTGCTTTCAAACAGTGGGGAAAAATATACCCTGTGCCTTCAAAAAACATTCAATAGAATTTCGGAGAGTAAGAAGAGAGTCTTTAATGGTTCGTTGTGCATTTACCACCTTTTACAAGAATGGAATGATAGTAACTTTTACCAAATTTCATCAGGCCGTTTTCTGATCAACAAGTTAAATAAAATTAGACTCCTGAAGGGAGATGACTCAACATGTTAAGAGAACATTATCTTACCTGAATATGACTAAACAGTTCAGGCAAAGGCTTAGCTTTGTAATTATTTACCAGTAGACGTCTATTTCTACTCAAAATTGTATCCAATTGGGTTAAATGTTATATTCAGCATTATACAAAAAATTATCTTAGGAATTTAGTTTCACTTTGTGACAGATGAAGTGGCATCTGTCTCATTTTGAAGTCCTTTTCCACTGAATGCCTGAGTTTTATTTACATGTTGACCAAACATATCCTTTAAATGTAGTACCCAGGTCAGGTACTCAAATACCAGTAAAGTGGTTCTCCATTCTTATACAGTTAATATTCTGTATTCATTCTTATCTATGGAAATTGTCTATCTGATAAATGAGTGAATTCAAGACGTTAGTATTACAAAGGAGACCTGCTTGGCTATGTCACATCACAAAGCAACTTTGTTATTTGTATTAGCTAGTATTTAGGTCACACTGGATACACAAGTCAATTTATAGTCTGAGTTATACAGAACAGTTCATCCAGGGTTTCCCTGAGACAGAGCTTTTCTTGAGGCTACTTGCTTTTTGGGGAGTAATAAGCTTCATTTCTGTGAGTTTTCATGAACTCTGGATGCTTTTTGGTTTTGTTTTAATTATTTGTAATAGACCTGGGAATTGTGACTTGTGGATTCTTGTTTTCATTTAGCCTTTCAATGTTCTCGTCGAGGAGGAGAATTGAAGATTTCACTACGTGGTGATGGAAGAGTTGACATTGCGGGGCAATTTGCTGTTGTAATGAAAGGAAATCTGACTTTCTGAAGAAATTGACACTAGTATCTTAATCACCCACTTCTCAATTTGTTTGTATTATACTAATTCCTTCTTCTAGGTGGTATATCACCATGGTCTTCAAAAACCTTTGATTGCTTGATGTCCATTTACGAACTTACTTGAAAAATGTTCATTTTTGATCTTCAGGATCTTTGATTTTATCCATCTTCATCATTTTTTTTTCTTGGCACTTAGTATGTATACTGATCTCGGAAACCGTCCAAGGATGGCTATTTTCTTTATCCACTCACCACTAACTTTTTCTTTACATTCAAATCCCATATTAAGATCCATTTCTCCTTCCTAGATCTGTTTGTAAAGTTCTTTGACCCATAAAATATTTTTTTCACATTCAATAATTAAGTCATTCTGAAATATGACTATAGTTCATTTGAAAAAAAAAAAAAAAAGCTTTTGTCATACTTAGAAATGATGCTTAAAATCTGTGTTCACTAATTTACTTGAATTAAACAGGAAGAAAACAGTAATTTAAAATGCTTTGTGATTCTTTATTATAAATAGGATTGTCAAAGATGGATGGTGTTGTGGTGGCTTATGATAGTGTAGCTGAGTTGATAATTGAAGTTGTAACAGAAAGACTTAGGACATTAACAGTGATACCCTAAAATATAAAATATTACAAAAGTCACATTGCAGTGACATTTCAGTCACTGCAAAGTAAAATAGCTTAGTGTAGTTTGCAGTGACTGAAATTTTGCTACTAAATTTGTCTTCTGTACTTTTCTTTGTAGAGCATAATTGTCACTTTGGATTTTGTCACTTTTTCCTTTAGTATTCTCATCTTGGTTCGTTAGGACTCTTGCGTTGTTCCGGTTTTCTAGCTAAAACTCTATTTCTTCTTCCAGATCACTCCCAATCTTTGCTTTATTTATTTTCTTTGTGATTTTTTTCAAGATGAAGCATTTTGAATTCAAAGGCATTATCATACTGTAGGAACAGCTGCATACGATATAAACCTTTATAAATAATGAGGAACACAGTTGTGTCAAAGTCTCCTGTTACCAGCTTTTGCAAATTTTATCACAGCTCATAGTAGCTGATGTTCTACTTAAGCCGAAGCATCTGGTGGCAGGTAAAAATGTGAGACTCCAAGGATTCATTTAACATGAAAATTTTAGCTCCTGTGCCTATACAGAACATATTGAAAATGATCTAACTGCACCACAGAGCTCCAGAGCTAGGTGACTAATAAAAGAATCTCCAAATTGAAATTCGTGTACAGTCTTTTTGAACTTCTAGGACCAGACATTTGAAATATAAACAGGAGATTATCAGATGCAAGAGATTGCTATTGAGGCAATTGTCCAGAATCCTGTGGCAATGGCATATTTTGCAGCTACTTTGACCTTGTCTTTTCTTAAGTCAGATTGCTGCATTTTGTGCTAGTGACTTGGACCTTCCTGCGTAGTAGTACTGTAGGTTTGTTTTGCTACATTTGTCACTCCATAGTGGTTTATGCAAAGAGTGAATCAGATTCGTAATCTGAGATGCTTAAAATAAATAACCCTTTAAATGAACAAAAGAAGCAACTCCAGATTTAACAGGCAGTACAGTTTTTCTACCCAAGGGGCCCAGTAGTCCACAAAGCTCGGTAAATTTTGATTGTACCTGCTATCTAAATTTTCTGACCAAATCGATGTACTTGCTGCTTAATGCTTAGATTCTTGTTGTTGTTTAATGTAGTTTAATGCTACTTAGTCTCCGTTTTGTTCAGGATAGAAAAATTACCAGAGCTCAGGTGGGAGACTGTGCAGTACTGTGTTTGTAATCAACAGATTAGTTAATCAGCCATGATTTATTAATGATGAATTAATTATACCTGATTGTGCAGTTCTGCTGCCTAAATGAAGCTTTAAAGGCGTTATTTTATTAATCATCACTGTGCTAATTGCAGACACTTACAGAAGGATCAGTAATTAAACATGCAACCATATGCAAAACAAGCGAGGCTGCTGAGAGTGGCAAGAATAAGAGCACTCATTTTTTGAATAACAAATTTTGTTCTTCCTGAAATATTGTGTAGCTGACCTGGTGCTGCTAAGCTTTACGCATTGCACATTTTCAGTCAGCAGTTGAATAAAATACTGGGACGAGTCTTGCCTAGGGCAAAAATCATAAGTTGAATGAAGAACTTCAGACTAAGTTACTTAAGAGTTTTGTAGCCTTGTTTGCATTTTCATACAATAAATTTATCTATTAGCTTTATCAGCTGTTTATAATTGATCAAACTTAGATTACTACCTGGACTCTAAGTACCTAATAATTGCTGGTTGCAGAGTTACTTTAGCACCAAATAAAATGTCCAGTTAATTTTGAAATGAGAATTCAGCCTGTTTATTCTCAAAACTCCATGAATTTCATTTCAAAATGAGAGGAACACAGTGATGTTCAAACTCAGTAAAGTTAACTTCTAAATACCAATTCAGCTTCTTTGCTGCTCTCATAGGAGAATATTAATGTGTCAATGCGAAAGCTGTATGTCAGAAGAAGGAAATTATGGGAGCCAATATGCATTTGAAAATGTCTATGCATTGGAGTATTATTTGCTTGATTATTATCTTTGAGCAACATAGGCTATTAGTTTGTTTCTCCAGAAATCAAAATATGGCTGAAAGGAAAAGAAAATAAAATGAAAAGACATTTTTGAATACAATAAGCAATTTTAGCATATTTGCATAAAGTATTCACGAAAATTCTTTGCATTTATTCTTTGTCATTTAGATGAGGATAGACAGAAAGCATTCTTTGACAAGTTATTACCCAAGCTGAAAAGTTTTGCAAAAGGTAGAATAGAAGATTTCACAAATGTGGACACAGCAAGAGGTCATGGAAGGGAGCCATGTGTGCAGTAAGAGATAGAAGGAAAATTAGCAACAGATGATGTATTTGTTTCGGGGACTGAAAGATTCTTTGTCTCAGTATTCATCAGAGTGACAGGAAAGCATGCCAGAAGCAGAGGGAACCTTTCCAGGAGTTAATAAAAGGAAACTAAAATAAAATTAAGGATAATTAAAGGAAAATTAAGGGTAATGCCAAATCAGGTGAAAATTAAATTTAGTTTTTTAAAAAGAAGGAATTACTAAACCAAATAGTTTTGAGGGGTTTTTTTTCTCTCCTGAGAGATAGATTTGTCCGTAAAATAATTCTCAGATTTATACAAAAGAGACATAGGATTTTTCACAATTGCTGAGCTACTGTCCTTATTTAATTTCTTAAAAGTTATTACAAACAGTAACTCATAACTCAGATTTTCAGAAGAATGGAGATGAAATAAAGAAATATATCAGATATTAGAAAAGCACAAAAGAAAAGTGATTAGATGTCAGTTTCATTGAATATCTTTATTCTAGTCTTAATATCTAAAACTGTATAAAAAATGAATTATAAACATTTTGAGTTTGTTGATTTTTTTAGTGATTCACTCAGCCATTGCTTTTCTGCCTTCCTGACTGGCAAAAATCCCCAATGTTACTTATTTTAGCTCCATGTCTACAAGCATACAAATTAGTTTTGTCCATTTTCAGTGCTCTGTAACCTTTTTTGACACTCCTTCCCCCCATCTCCAGACCAAACTCCACTTTTCTATAAGGAATATTTGGCCTGTGAAAAACTACAGGGTGGTTTCAATACACTGAGCAAGCCCAAGAGAAAGTCTCGGGAGTATTTCTAGAGTGGTAAAGAGGAAGGAATGTGCAAGAGATGGAGAAAGTAGGACTGTGAGATGAGGATGTGCACTGGCTGTGTAGAGACATTGGAGGCTGTATGCCCTTCAAGCCCATGTTCCTTTCCCTACTAGGTGATGTTGTTGTTGCTGTAACAATTTACATGATCAGGGTGTCAGAAGACTTATCTCAGTGCCCACCCTAACAAACTCAGCTCAAGTGGGAAATTTCAGCTGACATTCTTGCATTTATTTTGGTTTCAGAAAGCCTCCTTTGTCCCAAAATATTTATGACCGTGGAAAGAAATAAATAATAATCTTGATGATGATGATTTTGGTCAATCATATTTGTAAAGAAAATTCCCCTTTCTGAACAAAATTGGGCAGTTTATAAACAGCTTTCTGGACTTTTACATTTAATCAATATGCTTATTTGCAGCAGTTTTCTGAAGATGTATGTGATTGACTTACGTAGCATCACAGACTCTGTTCTTACCTTTGTTTTTAATCAGCATGTTTACTACAGCTTTCAGAAACCTTTCAGCACTTTACCTTTAATAACAGCAACAGACAAAGTACTCATTTAACAACAAACCGCAGGCATTTTCTCAATAAAGTTACCATTTCAGCAGAAAAAAATGTAGATTAAAAGCAAACACCTGCTCCTGTAAATTACTCTGCTGCAGGTACCAACCCAGGAGACTCTGCAGATGGTTCTGTATTTGCAAGCATGACCTCAACACCTCATCATCAATCTTGGGCTGATTGATTCTCTCCAAAGCAGAGCACACCATATCCCAGGGTACTACAAGACGCCTTTGAATTAGTCCCAGATAGACTACCAATTAATTGGTACTTTTGGTTTCTTTTAAAAGTTCTGAACAAAAGGTTCAGTTGTGTTGTCAAGCACAGGCTGTGACTAAACGATGATACAGTCATGCAGTCCCAGGATGAGATCCAAAGTGTACTGTGCTGCAAGGCACATAATCTCTGCTAGGTCTCCCTGATACCTGAGAGTCTGGGTAAATTACACTATGCCCTAAGGTTGCAAGATGGGTAAAAATAAGGTGAAATCATGACCCTTAGACTAGTGAAGTACAAATCCATTACTTGAGAGATCATAAGCACAGCGTGTTCATTTTCCTCACCTGTTTGCAGGCATCTTACACCTTTTACAAAGGCCTGAGACTGATTGTACTAGTCTTTTCGTAACTCAGACAAGTCTTCTCATGTGCAGTGATATCGCCAAAATATTTAGGTTGTTTCCTTTTCATTGAACAACTTGAATTTTGGAATCTCTTTATTCTTTGGATGCACGTGATGCATTGAATAGCCTCCACTCACCTTAGAAATCTGCTTTCCCTAAGGAAAAAGATTTAGAAAGCAAACCAACTTAATCTGCACACAGTTTGCCTGTATATTTGAAGTTTCAGTATCTTACTAGATCTCTGTCCTGGAGCCCTAAATAGATAGGTCTAGGAAATGTTTCTATTCTCTTTGGAAAATACTTTCTGTATTTCTAGTTCATGGCTTTTTAACTTCATTCTCCAGCTACTGGATCTTCTTTTGACTCTACCTAAGATTAAATAACCTCTGCTGTAAATCTTGTAGTCTTGGCTTTTTGGTACTGTAGAATTTGGGCTGGAAGTTTTCCTAGTGTTTGATTCTTAACTGATAGTATTTTAATTAAATGAACACTTTTCTGTTAGTCTGAATAACAGAAATGTAATTATTACCATGCTCAGATACTCTTCAACTATGAAGAAAAATGTAGTACATGCCCTTTTGCTTCTCAAGTGCATATGAAGAAGACCAGTTGCATTAGAAATGTAGCTACAGTACTGCTTTTTTTTTTTTTTTTTTTGCCTTAGGGATTAAGCTGTGTGTAGTTGATACTAACCAAAATATATGTAAGGTTGTGTCATTTGTTTTGGATCTTTAAAAAGAGACCTGTTCAACAGAAGTGGCTGAAGAAGTGGCTGTTAAAAAGCTTTTTATTTGAAATTTCTACCTTATATTAACTAAGGTGGAAAAGAAATCTCATCCTCAAATTGGATCATTGAGGAAAAGATTCTGCTAAAATCTCTTAGAATGTCTTTTGAGATTACTAATATTTCTAGAGTAATAACCCTTGAAAACAAGAAGCTAGCTTCAAGGGAAAAAAAAGGATTCCAAACAGACAAACAAGCTTTTTGATGCTAAGGTTTTGGTCCTTTTATATAGAGATATAGAGAGATAGAGATAGAATAAGTTTCTGCTTTTATTCTATTCTAACCTTTTGTTAATTTTCATTTTCTTGTACCTAATGGGAAGCACTATCTATTGTGCATTCTAAATCCACATTATCTATGACCAATCACTACATTAAGTGTGTCTTTATTCACAGCCAGACTTACTGGTAGCTTTTAGAATATATCTGTCACTTCCAATTCATTATAGTTCGTCAACGTCCCCTTGGGAGATTTGAAAATCTGATACATCAAATGTTGTCCTGTGCCTAACATGAACATGTTAATCTTTCGGAATTGCATTTCTTTTGATGGAGAAACCTCTGTGGCGTCCTGCTGTCCATTTGGACAAAGGAGCAGATGTGTCATATGCGTGTGTACATGTGCGCCTGTCTGTCCGTGGTGAGAGGCAAAGCAATCAAGCTACAGAAGTTCCTAGTTAATTTGGAAAGCATTAATTACAACAACATCAGCCTTTACAGTTACCAGTGTAAACTTTTGCTTAAACTGAGTGTGGATTACTTAATTTGCATAACAGTTTAATTATAAAGTCAAAATGTAATGGTAAAGTGCCATAAAAATGGTGTGCGCCTGTACACATTAATTTTCTTTTACTTCTCCCTTTTACTCATATTTTTAATCCTTTCTATCTCTCAGATTTTCAGCAAGAACTCCTTATTGTATTCTATTTTAAAAAGTAATTAAAAATATGCTTTTGGAAAATAGATTTAACACATGCCTTTCTGGAAAGGCTAATGCTCTTCTTTCATTAGACAAGTCACTGTGTAGTTCACACTAAAAACATTATGAATTGAGGTGCTAGACCATCAAAACTTGGAGCTGTTTTAAAATTTACATGCCTGGTTAGTCCCATTACATAAACATGTGTGATTACATAAACATGTGAGGTTAAGCATGTATGTGAAATTAGCATATATGTAAAATATCGAGCATCTAATTAGTAGTCTCATTTTCACTACAAGCAGGATTTTGGTAGGGCAGTTCCTCAGCTAACATTCAGAAACATATTAATGGAATATCTAGGTGCTTTTAAAAACAGAAGAATTTCAGTCTGCAAGTGAAGTATTTTAAAATACAAGCTTCTTTATGGAAATAAAATATTTAAAATTCCATGGGAGGTTAATTTACAAAAATGAGCACATTATATCTGGGAATATATGTATCGAAAGCATTCAATCCATTATTTACATAATTTAGCTGATCTTAAAAATATTCTGGCCTCATTGAGAAAGTCATCTAGCAAACTGAAAAGATATTTTATTAAATAAGAAAGTTCTTCAATCTGAGTGTTAAGAAAGACCATTTGATGGTCCAGATCATTGGAAATATTACTGAAAATACTATAACTTCTCATATATATGTGTGTATTTGAATAGCCATAATTATTTTTAGTGCAAAAATGAAAGGTAAGAATACTTACAAATAAATATCTGGACTGCATTGACTTACCCCAGCAATGCTGATGTGAAAACTGATGGTAAGTACATTTAAGCAACACTTTGCAGGTCCAAGAACCTAGGGTTAATAAACAAAAGTCTAATTTATGTAACAGCTTTGACCATTAGGGGCTTTTAAATCATGCATCAGTGGCTTCAGGGGTGCCTTTGTCAAGCTACTTACAAATCCTAGTTAAACCAGGCATTTCATATTTTTACCCTCATTCGCTTTTGTTTACCAGCAGGAGACAAAATATTTAATTAGTTTTGGGGCATTTATAATCTCCTCTGGGCCAGCTCCAGCCACAATGCTGGACGCCACTTCTGAGTTAATTCCAGTCAGGCTGGCCCCTCTACTACAACATATGGGTAACCTATAAGCCTGTAGCAAAAGTTGCAACAGCAACTATTAGAGGGCTAGGACCTCCCTGCTGGGAAAATACTGTGCAACAAAGCAAAAAGGGGCCAGCGTCACTAGTGGAGGTCAAGGCAGCACTTAGACCAAACAGCATCTGGCAAACTGTGCCAAGTCGAAATCAATGAGAAGCAGGACAGTGGGTAGTAATTTTATGCCTGTTTGCACAAGAAAATAAAACCTCCTGAACTTTTATATATATATATATATATATA
>VZSG01000374.1:434316-489546 GCA_013398315.1 Nothoprocta pentlandii | reverse complement strand
AAGCAAAGTCCCATTGACTCCACTAGGAATGTTTACTTAGGACAAGTTATTTGGAAAGCAACAATTAATTTGTTTCCAAAAGCATTAGCGTCTTTCTTATGATGCAGATGGTATAGTTATTTTATGTCAGGTAGGAATTAAAGGCTAATGTAACAGTCATGTATTATGTATATGAGTGCTCCATTACATACTTGAGACGTGCAAATCTATTAGTTTTGTGCAGCCGCAGAGGGAAGATCATGCCCCCATCACACACTTACTGCTGCCAGGCAGATGGTCCCACCTATGTACCTAGGCAGATCAGTTTGACTGACGACGTGCTAAGCTGATTCCCTCCAAAGCCAGCAGAAAACCAACCCTTGACAAAAACCCAACATACTTGTGCTGCATTTGAGAGTTGGATAGCTCGCTGTGCTCAAGCAGGAGAATGTGCAGTGTGGGAGGGTAGCCAGGAGGAGGCGAATAGAGAGGGCAGAGGTAGCAGTAACAAGCTGTAGAGCCTGACTGTGCTCTACACCATCTTTTCAACACTGAAGAATCCGTTCTTGTTTAGCAGTTGCTTTGACAAATCCATTTCATGCCTCTGATTGTGCTTAATATTCTATTCTTGCATTATCCTTGCCTGCTGTTTATAAGATCCTTTCTTTTTATATAGTTTATTAAAGCAGTCAGATGGATTTTTTAAAATCCAGATATCTGTCTTTGACTGAATTTGTTTGGAGGGTTTAGCTAAAATGTAGCAGATCTGATTGACATAGTAACCTGATCTGTTTTACTTTAATTCAGCAGAGTAAAATGACATCCGTAGCCAATTATTGTATGTCACACTGTGGTTTATGTTACACCTAATCTATATAGCTATACAGCATACACTGAGATACGTATGCCCACATTCTCTGCTCTGTCACTCCTTTACTGTAGCCACATGATTTAGCACTTCCTTTGCACTGAATCAAGCAATCGTGTGGTTGTCAGTTAATTCAGCAAATGGATAGGATGGAAATCTATAGCACCATGTAAAAATGTCGGCCGGGGAACTGACTCGCTCTGTGGCTGCAAGATCATCAGCCTTGCCAGGGTTTGAGAGGAAGCAAACAAGGAAAAGAGTAGAACTACCTCTTCTGGTGAAAATGTAAATTTCCAGCAGATAAGATGTAAAATCAAAACACACATTCGTCAGAGATGAGATGACATCCTAAACTGCATTGACTGTGTAGCTTGAGCAAAAACTGTTTTTTGCTGTCTTAGGTAGTCTAAGGGGATGCAATACCATTCTAAGTAAATAGAAACATTTTTATTTTTATGAAATATCATCTATCTGTATATGTGTACATATATAGATTTAATAGTAATCATATTCAGTACATAATACAGGTGAGAAACATTGTAAAGGTTCAAAACAAATTCCTCTAGTACTATGACAAAATAGAGCTCTTCCTCATTATTGATCTTTTTATGTGTTTTTTAATCTGTTGTAGAAGCATGCTTTAAAACAAAGTTACATTGAATGATTGTGCTGTGCAGGATCACTGAGTGACGTTACGTTTTATAGGTCTTACCTGGGGGAAAGTTTCTTGAGAAAGAGACTGGAACAAGAACAAGAAAGGAGTGACTGGTGGGGTGAAAGTGCTAATCTGAGGGGAAGGAATAGTGAGAGGAGAGTATGGTAAGAAGGTCCTTAAGTGTGGCTGCTAGACTTTGACTTCTTGAAATATTAGAAAGAAAACTTTACCCAGAAAACCTTTAAGGCAAGTAAAATGTAAAATCTGCACAGAACAAGATACTCAGTACGATATCCAGATTCACTAGACAAAATTATTCCATATTCATTTTTTTGCTGTAGATAGCTGTTTGACTTCCTGTAAGGATCAGCATCTCAGGTTCCATTCAGTTCAGGATTCAGCATTCAGCTGTGAATCCTTCCATTTGCTAGTTGTCCTACACCTGTGCTTGATTTACAAGAATGCAAATAAGAATACCTTATTCCCCACAGCACTCATTTCTAGTCTGTCTCATCAGCTGAGTCAAATATTATTAGCATTTGGGGCCTTAAGGACAGTCATAGTTTGATAGTTACCCACCTGCTATTAATTAAGCAACATACGGTTTGTCAGTCTTTGAGCTTTGCTCAGTAAAAGCTACTTTTAAGGCTCCCACTGTGGGGAAAAGTCTTGATGAGCCTTTTGGAAAGGATATACCTAAAATGAAGAAAGAAGCGAGCCCTGCTTAGAAGGAAGAGGTAAGGTTGTTGTTTTGATATTTTCCTTGTATATGTTATTTCTAGTTTAACTACAGGAGAGAGGGTGTTGAGGAATTAGATTTTTAACTAGCCTTGTTACTTTCTTCTTACTTGCTTTTAAAATCAGTGCTTGGCTGCAAGGCCCTCCACTGTTAAAGCAGTCATGTATATGTGAGTTACTAGCTAGCAGGCACTCTTTAAAAAATTGCTTTTAATATAAAGTCCAGGAATTTATAATGCTTCTTCTGGCTTGAAATTTTATTAAAAGGGAAATTCTTTAGAAATAACTGATCACCAGTAAAGATAAGGCAAGTGTAAGTTGGAGTCTTTAAAAAAATGAGCATTGTATGTCACACTAGCATATCTTAATGTGCCTTGGAAAATCAAGCTTGTGAAAACTTATTTCAAGTGGTAAAGCATAGAAGAAATGATTAAAAAATAAATGGGGGAGGAAATAAGAGTACATAAGCAGTACCTAAGGCAAGATGCAATACTGACAAAATCAAACCGGGTGAAGGAAACCTGGGCAAACTTGACAGATACCCTTTCTGTTATTGACTGAGCAGCGTAGCAGTTTACTTTCTAGCTTGCGATAACTCAGTTTCATGTGATTAGCATGCTGTGCAAAGGAACTTATTGCTGTGCATAAGATACTCCCTTCTTTGTGGAAAAGTTGGACAGCTTCTCCAGATAAGGGTTAAGTGATTTTTTTTTTTTTCCCCCCCTGTGTACATTATCAAGCATGAAGAATTGTATGCACAAATACTAAATGTTTTTATCTACCGAAAAGCAGAAGCTTCAATAGAGAAGTCATGTGAAGAACAGGCATTTCCTTTTACTAAGGAGCAAATTCTATCCTGATGTATAAGCTATAAAATCATGTTAATAATTGAGATTTTTGTCCCTTTCTTGTGATAAGATAGTAGATCATTTCAGGTACAGCAGTACCTGACTCGTACTTGTGCAGTAAGAGGCCTGAAATCTTAGCGTGTCTCTTGAGATTATATCAGTGTATTACTCAAAGCATCCTAATGATGATGAATCGATCGGGATGGGGGGAAAACTAAAAGCGTTGTCATGTGTTACCCTATTATTCATTAATGAAGTGAAATATGACGTTCTTGGGAGCTGTGATATTTAATGTAGCTGAAGGCTTTATTATAATTCATATTGGCATAACACACTAAATTAGGAATAGAGAGGAAGGCTGCTGATATATGGTCCAATACCATATTTTTTCATTTAATATGTTAAAGGGGCACTCTTCATACGCTAGTATAAAATCGACAGTAGTTTTAACATTGGGTGATTTATTAGCTGAATTGAGTACTGACTGTCTCGTGAGAATGTGATTCTGTGCGTGATATTTATTAACTTCCTAGGCACCTTCAATTTTAGTGTTCTTTTTTTATATTAGAAACCCCGTGAGAGTCATTTTCCAAGAGCACATACTTACCGTTTTATTTGGGTGGAATAAGCTGTAACTCTAAAATATGCTCTAGTGATACCTAATGATAGTATGGACATCACAGGTGTGTGTGTGTATACATATATATTTTTTTCTTTTCTCTCTCTGCTACCCATGCAATGCTTCCCATGAAGTATTTTTAGAAACAAATGTCTCTGGAGTTCTAATTGCTGCTGCTCTGTGAAAGACATATGGTGATGCGGTTTTCTGAAAGATGCTGTTTCAACTCTCACACAAAAATAATATGGAATTGTAATTAAGAAAGTAGCATTTTTGTGCAGGGTAGTAGTTCTTTATGTTGGGGAGAACAGGTCAGTGCACATGGATAAGTATGTTGAACGCTATAATGAAATGTGGCGAAGTTGTACTTTAAAAATTGAAGATGTGGCATACATTTTGATAATGGAATAATGTAGGCTCCCTACCCCAACTATCATCTCTGTTCAAGACCATTAGGATTCAGAATATTAAGAGCAGAGCAACTGGGCGTAACAGCCTACGTTCAACATCTGTTGTACGGGGCTCCATTAGTGTTCAATTGCATCCTATTGTTTTTGGATTATTCAGCCTCCTTTCATTGTCATTGCTTCTGCTAGGGATTAATCAGCTGTTTACAAGTAGACCAAGTTTTGGAGTCATAATGAAAACAATTGAGCTATAGTTCTAAATAAATATACAGTATTCAGTCCCTCATGGAAAAAAAAATACTAATTTATGAATGCTGGTAACAATTTAATTAAGTTTGAAATCAATACAGATAATAAATTGCTGTGCGGCAGATTTTTTTTTCTTTTAATCTTTTGTGTATCCTGTAAAATAATCATATGATGTTTCCTTGGACATTTCTGTGGGTAAAAGTATTCATTTATAGGGGCACAGTGAAGAAAGGGTGTTCGGATTGTTAAGTGTGAACCTGGTACATCTCTGTCATTGCAAAGTGGCGGCAGATGTGGTCTCTTATTGCCTTGATCTTTTAATACTTAAGCTTATTATCACATCTTCTTTTATTCTCTTCACTTAAGGATATTCCTAAATACATATATTTTATGTAAATATACACATATTCTCTATATAAACATTTTCACAAATAAGATATTTTAAAATGGCCATTTCTAAGGCTGTATGCACATATATTCTTGTGTATAACATGACCTCTTCAAGTGATTTTATGTTATATTATTAGATGGATCTACAGCTATGTTTTTACTGTTCAAAAAAATTTCTAAATCTCTTAATCACATTGGATTTTCCTGATGTGAACATATATAATCTCCTCTTTTTCCTCAAGCCACTACTGTCTGCAAAATCATATATATCGTATACCACATTATGAGTCCTAAAGGATTTCTAATGCTACTACTCATTTCAGCATCACATAGTCTGAAACAGTAGTATGCTCTGCCTTATAACGTTAAGCTAATTCTTGTCTATGTCATCATAATAATTACTGCTTCTCCCTAATACTACTTAACCAGAATCTTCAGATTTTTGATATAAAAATACGGTAGTGCACAGCAGAGGAGGCTTTTTTTTCCCCCCTCAGTTGCAACAGATTACCCATTGAAAGGATCTTTTGCTTAACTACGTGCGCCTTGTGGGGCCAGCCAGACACTACTCCAGATGGCAAGTTGTTAGGGCCGGACAGAATGGCTTTGGAAGACTTCTCAACAGATGAAGGCTCTAATGTTCAGTTTTTACTGGTCTTTTTTTCGTTCCTCCCCCCTGTCGTTCCCAGGGTGGGAAGGTACTGGGATGGAAGCAAAGCACCGCCCGCCCACCTGCTACCACCTGTTTTAGCCTCCACGGCTCCTATAAAGCCGCTTCTTGTCCGTAGGACGCAGTCACTGCTGGCCAGCGGGAGTCAAAGCAAGAGGGAGCACGCTTTCTCTTGCCACGTTATAACTTTGGATTGCAACAGTTTATCTTCTCAAAACATTTCCTCCTAGGCTGAATGGCTGAATCGGAACTTCTTTTGTTTGAAATAGCCATTGGAAATGATACATTTTTAATCCATTAACATCTTTTTTCTTTTTTTTTGTTTTGCTTGAATGGACTCTTTTTCTTCAGAAACTGTCATTCTGAGAACGGAAATTTCACTATTTTCTCTCTCTTTGGGGCTAAAGAAACAAAAAGAATGAAAGCATCGGACACTGCAAACTGCTTATTTTATTAAACAATAAGAAGCGTTTTTCAGACAATTGCAGAGAACAAAACTCCTTTTTTGGCCTTTTTTTTTTTTTTTTTTTTTTGTGTAATATTTTTACTTTGTATTATTAATTGTGAATTCAATAGTGAAATAGATTATCATGAGTGTTCAAAATAAACTGTTTTTCTCTTGCAGGATGTTATGAAACTGTTCCAACTGGTATCTTGAAAGAAGCTCAAGAAGTAGGCAGCTATTCATAGACCTGCTTTCCCTACCACTCCTTACGTATTTCATTTTTAAGAAACGATCTGTGTGTGTGTGTGCAACCCAAGCTGCATCAAATATGAAAACCTGTAAATCCAGTCATTTGGATTCGGGGTTAGAATCAGACCTCCAGTGCAGGAGTGTCGTGAAATGTGGTTCGGAGCGGATGGAGAATGCTGCCAAGAGAAGACTGGCTGCAAACGCCAGGGAGAGAAGACGGATGCAAGGACTGAACACAGCCTTTGACCGCTTGAGGAAGGTGGTGCCGCAGTGGGGCCAAGATAAGAAACTCTCCAAGTATGAGACCCTTCAGATGGCTCTAAGTTACATCATGGCTCTCACTAGAATACTTGCTGAAGCAGAAAGATACAGCACCGAGAGAGAGTGGATTAATCTTCACCGGGAACACTTTCATCCCGAGAGCTACCACCAGTATATGGGGCAGAAAGTGACACCAGACACTGATTCTTATGCACAACTTTTCAGCTATCATCCTGAACACTTTCAAATAGCTAATTAGAATTTATTGTAAACTATAGATAATCAGCAGGCCAGATGGGTAATTAAATAATTGGAAAGAACTAATCTGCTTCAATAAGGTAATACTGGCATTATGATAGCTCATGCTTGTTTACCTCTTACCATGATTTGACAGAATAAATTTCCATTGAAAACCTTAAATCAATAGGCATTTAAGGAGGCTGAATGTATTTGTTTTTACTGACAGAAAACGCAGGCTCTTGATGTCAAATATTTCTGACAATTCTTTCATAATTCATTAGAGTCCTTTATTAAAATAATGCCTTTTTTTTTTTAACTGTGAAGAGTCAGGATAATACTTTATTGATCATGGGCCGTCTTGATCCATGGCATAACTACATGGAATAATACCCGTTCTGGATTTTGTTCCACATAGTTCTTTTGTGTCACTTTTATGTGAGCTTTAAGGTTGTGTTTTGTTTTCACGTTAATGGCTCCCATGGAATAAAGTTTTATAGCGTATTGGAGTTCTAATCCTCAGAGAACCAACTTTCTTAAACTTTGTAAGTTTGACGTATGGGTTCCAGGCAAAATTGTGTAGGTTTGTTTTAATCCAATTTATGGTAACTCTCGTATGCTCAAAACAGAGCTAATCTCAAGTCATGTACAGTGTGTTGTTATTTTAGATGGCTGTAAAAGCAAGTGTGATTATATGCTGTAAATAAGACTGCTGGTGTGAAAATAGCCTAAGCTTTTAGGGTTTCTTAGGCTTTACTAAATGTTTGAGGAGGTTTTAGTTCTTGGGGTTTTTTTTGATTATCTGAAAACAAAAATAGATTTTGTAAATCATAAATAAAGTGTTTTCTGTGAAATATTGTTGCTGAATACGTGAAGTCCCTCCTCTGGAAATAGCTTGTTGCTGGCTTTCCTGCGCTGAACGTTATACAACTGCCTTTACAGTCTGGACAATTTTGTGTGCCTCCCCTTTCCCCCCCACCCCAAAGGAAAAAAACAAACAAAAAAAAATAGGAGCAAATGAATGTTGCTTGCTGGTCATTGTGAGTAGGAAATGCATTTTTTACGTGTTCCTGCAGCAGAGAAAATGGTGCTTGGCCCTGGAGAGAAAGCGTTCCTGCAAAGCGGGAGGCCAGGTCAACCGTGGTGCTCCTCTGGGGTGCTATTTGTTTCTCTTGCTTGGGGAAGAGCAGCAGGGTCTGGGCAGAACAGGCAGGAGCGGAAGGAGGCTGGCGAGGGAGCGGGACAGCTGGGAAGGAAGCAGCTGTGTGTGTTTGTGTGTGTGGTTCGGAGTGGGCACCAAGGCTGGGGCTGCTCCTGCTGCAGGAGCGAGCGCCCGGCAGAACAGGAGCTGTGCTCCCGAGCAGCTGCCGGAGCGCTTCCAGCAGGGAGGGCGGGCAGCTTCCCCGCTGCCTCCTGCCAGATCTCATATACTGCTTTCCTATGGATATCTTTAATAAGAGTTATTTTCCATAGTTAAGCGGCCTTGAATGAAAAAGCAAAAGCCTCGAGGAAAAAGTAAGCTCTGGTTTGGGGGTGTGAAGGTCTGTGCTGCTGGAGGAGTTATATACAAACTCTGACCTTATTATCCATCTCACCTCAAACTGTCTTGACATTTTGCCCTCAGTCAGTGTCCTGCAGACTAGTGCGTTTCCTAAACTAGGAGTGGAACTGTTCCTGGGACAAAAGCTGCTGGGACAGGCACTCTGGTTGAGGTTAAACTTCTCTTTTAGAGGCACAAGGAGTCAGGGCATCACGTGAGTGACTCGCTGCTTCAAGCGCTGGTGTTCTGTCACCTTTTTAATGTTGCTGTCTCTCTAAATGGACTTCCTCTGATTTTATATTATTGCTTTGTTAACATATGCACAGTATCCTCCATCTCTGTGCCTGTGAATTAAATCTTGGAAAATGGACACACTCTCTGATTTTGTTACAGAAGCTTTCATAGAGAGCAGAATTAGCTTTTGTCCATCACATGATAAGCTAAGGCTATTGTTAAACATAAAATTAAATGTTTGTGATATTAAGAATTACTATACACTGAATGAGTAAATGATAATAAGCACACATAAGTTAAAAATGTATTGTTATATTACCAAAGATTACCAAGAACTTAAAGCAGAGACTTAGGAAGGGCTTCAGTGCGGTGGACGGCTTGTTAACTCCTGGTGAAATAGCCCATTGCACCCACCCCTGCTATTGAACAGTGTGGTAAGATGAACACCCCATCCTTAGACTGGTTGAGCTAGTGGGAGTGAGATGTTACCCGGTGTGTTTGACCATGGTGGAGTCAATTTACGGATAGTAATTAGTAGGCAGTATTAGTATTGGGCATCATGTTCTAGTTGTTTTTTCTTTGGGGAGGGACAATGGCTATGGGCAATATTAGATTATCTATCAAAGCTTTTTGATCTCACTTTTTGGCAATGGGAAAAAGTTGAAACATTAACAATATTTTCTGAAGGCGATGTGAAGATCAAATACTTTCTACACAAGTTTGGACTTCGATTGGACTTTTCAAACTCAATGACTATGCAGGAAATTGTTGATTTCTTTGCTTGTCTTTCCTTTATGAATATTGTAGTGATGTTTTATGAAATGTAGACTCAAGTATTTAACTCGAGTTTGATAATCACTCTCAAGTATTTGTTCCTCTTGGACTGTTTAATGCTTTTCAGATGATAGCAGTGACCCCAGTGCTATACTGATTGGGATGGTATGGGTTTTTGAAACCACTTTCCACCAAGTAACTTTTGCTTCTGGTAGGGCTGAAAATTAAGTAAAAGCTTAAAAGCAGAGCTTGTTATTTGATCAGGGACTGAGTTTTAATTGCCCAAAGTTGTGGGTGTGGTTCCTCCCCCCGCCCCGTGATGCAGTGCAGAGCTGAGGTCTTTTAGTCTTTAATATCAGGACAGAGTAATTCTAGAACCACATTACTGTGAAAACCCTAAAGATGAGAAATGCTTGTTTCATAGAATATTTATTGCATGTGTACGTGCTTCATTGTTGAAATTCAGTATGAAATTCTAATGAGCTATTTGTGGAAAACCTACATTTATTCTTTGAATAAGTTCACACTGCGTTCCTGGGTTTCTGCTTGAAGCATCTGTAGTTACTATTTTTTCTGTAATGCTTTGAAGCATCTGTAGTTACTATTTTTTCTGTAATGCTTTGAACCCTGTTTCTCAAGATGTTTGGAACAAAAACCTCCCGTCGCTTTGTGAGTGTCAGCGTCTGAAAAAAGGAATTAGGGTAGCACAGTTCTAAAAGAGGTGGTAGTAAGGAAAAGCCAGTGTTGTCTAATAATTGAGATAATCCAAGGCTGTCTTATAACCTGAATTCATTCCTGTTTTTTAAGGCTTCTGTCTCTTCCTCTTGCTATTTGTGAAGTGTTTAGGGCAAAGTTTGATTCATGCACACGAACAGAAAAACATAGGGCAAAGCACAGTTCTTGCCTGGGTTTCCTTAATGCTGATGATGTACAAAAGTATGCGAAGTAAAAATGGTGCTGCCCTTACTTGTAGTTTTTTAAAGTCAATGGCACTGCAAGTCCATCACATGGCTAAGGGTGAATAGTGTTAGATTTTTTTGAATATGTAGCCAAATTTTCTATACCTCATTAGGAAGAATTACCCTGGTAAAGTCTGCGTGGAAGTGAACTGCCATGTGGTGATTGTACAAATTTACAAACATGTTTTTCAACCAAATCTCTAATTTTCCAAAATATGCTTCTGCCTTAAGATAATGAGTACCTTTAAGCATAAGTTTCCAGCTCCTTAGGTGAAACAATATGAATGCAGTTTTCTGTAATTCAGTAGTGGAATTTATCTGAATTTTTAACATCTAACAGTAATGTACTCTTTCACTCTAAACAACTCTAGCTGTTCTATAACATGTTAGCAATATTAATAATTTTATCTATCACTGTAAAAGACTCAGGAAAAAAATGCAGTGAGAATAAAGAAACATTTATTCATTGAAGAAACAGTCCGTTTCCTCTACACAGATTTGTAGTAACAAATGTTGATTTCATCCTCTGCTTGGACACTTTAGAAAAATGCTTTATGTTCTGTAACTTCTGCTAACCTTCAGGAAAACAGTGCTTAAAAACTCATGTATAGTATTTAAATAAAAAGCAAAATCCATGTATAATATTTAAATTTGTTTTCTACCAAAGATTACCTCTTAATACCTGTCTGTAGTTCAGTAGTTTGTATTTCAGTTTTAATTTGTACAGAAATTAGCATGCAAAATATATCTTAACCTATACAGAAATTGCTTAAAATGCCTGCTTAAATAAGCTTCAAAGAGTAAGGGGGACGTATCTGAATGGCTTCCTGCTCTCTGCTTTGCAGAATCAATTATTTCACAATTCCAGAATGATGGCTTCAATATTTTTTGCCATTTCTTCACAAAACTATATGTCAAATACCTGCTAAAGGCATCTTTGTATTTTGCAGTAAAAGATTCTTTTTTGCCATAGTGGATTTGAAGTCTAAGGGCATTAATCAAGGAGCTTGATGCTACTCAGAAGGGATAAGTCATGTAGGAGTTGCTCATGCAATATCTGAGGTAAAATGGCTTTAAGAACATTGTCTTTCACCTAGCAGTCACAGAAATGTATTTAAAAAAAATCAAGGCATGTAGGAATCAAGAAACATGGTAAATTAAGCAAGCAAAACCAGTACCAGCAAATGTAATGGGGGCACGTAATTCCCCTCGTCCCATTCTCTTCTACATAAAGACTACAACATTTATCTTCCTTCAAGTGTTACCTTTACATCTGCTACTCACTTTTTTCAAAAAAAGTAATCACTCTGTAGTCTAATGATGGCCCCTCTTACAAGGAATATGCTGGATCATTTAACTTGAGAACACATGAGGGGAACAAAAATATATAGTGTGGTTTGTGTATTTCACAGAGAAAGTTCCAAATGCTTTGATCCAGATGCAGGATAGAGATGTGCCGGAGCACTTGTGTGTGAACTGGGTAAGCAGAGGGGTGGCAGATTCTGCAGGAATTTCTGAGTTGCAGTGCAGTTCAGCTCCTGTCTATGGGTAGCACTACGTGCCCAGATAGGCCTTGGGGATTCATTCTCCAAAATGTTGAGAACTTGGTACAGGTACTGCATGTATGCACATTGCTCTAAAGAATCCGGGACTCCCTTTGAGATACCTGAAGAAATCTTCAGACTCGGGTGGAGGCACTGAGGTGGCCAGAAAAAGAGTATGTGCTTTAAAACTGGAGGAAAAATGGCATGAAGAATTGTCCCCAGTTAATATATTTAATGAATTTGCTTTAAGAAGCATCCCAAGTGGCTTTCACAACTAGAAGCAGGGCTTGTGTGTTTCTGACTTGACAGTATTTTAGGGTTTTCTTCTATATGATCTAAGGTCTGAATCTCTTGATTTCATCAGTTGTCAAAGCCAAGGCATGGGGAAACCTCAGGTTTTTGCCGCACGCTTCCACAATTGTTTGAAGACATGTCAAGGACACATTCCTGTATGCAACTCGGAAGCATTTATTAAGCTTAGGTGAGATGGAAGGAGAATACATTGAACAGTCATGTGCTTGTGTTCTTGTTTGGTTGAGGGTTTTTTTCCGTTCATATGTATATGCCCCTAAGTTACTTTACAACTGCCATTAATGGTGTTCTTCCCATTGAGAAGGACTTTGGATTTAAAAAAAAAAAAAAAAAAAAAAAAAAAAGACTTTAATCAAGGGGGGAAAAAAAACAAAACAAAACAGAATTTTAAGGCTCAGAGTAAATGTCATTATATTGGAAATAGTAAGGCAATTAACTGAATCACTTTTCCAATATTTAACAATTTAAAATATTTCATTATGTCTTAATTTTATACAGAAACATTAGTTTCTGGAAAATTAATTTAAGCATTGTAGCATTGAGAACTGGGTGGTGTCAATGCACGTTGCTATATGATGCTGCTGAGATCTGGGCCTGCATCAAGCTGAGCCAAACATAAAGTGTAATGCTTTTGCTTTCTAGAATTGCAACACAAAAGTTATCATTTTTGCTGTTTTACAAATAAACTGTGCCTCTCTTCTGTCATATGCAGAACTCTGCCAAGGAGGCAACAAGAAACTTCTGAATCAGAAACCATCCAGTTAGTCTTTTTTCCACAAAGTGTTATTTATAGTAAGAGTACCTAAATTTTACTAATTAATGGCATCCATTTACATTCATTCAGGCAAGCTTCTTTTACGTATTCCTTTTATAGGCTCAGTGTATGTGGAGCAGAAATGTTCTGTAGCAGATAACAAGAATCAAAGTTAACGATTACAGGTCGTTTGGGATCAGCTTCTGATTTTGACTGTATTAGATACACTCCAAGTAATTGCATTTCTGCATTAGGTAGGGAGGTGTAACAGGCAAATGTGTCATCCTTTTGCTAGTAATTACAGTGAAGAGACACTTTCAGCTGCCAAATCTTGGTGACCCACTAGCCCTAGCCTTTTACTAACCTTCTGGGACCTATTCTTGAATGGCTAAGGATTCTTACATAATTTGAGGGGAAAGTCTTCCACTGGTAAATTTTCTTCCCCATTTCCAAACAATTAGCCATAGATTTTTTTTTTTTTTTTAAGATGCTGTACCACTTAGCCTTGAGCTTTTTTAGCAGTGTTTATAATGATGTAAGTCTGGAGACATTCCCCTGAAACCATTGGAAGAGGATGAAGTGATACGGCTTGTGTGTTTCCTGGATGCACTTTGTGCTGGAATTCGGACCGAGTTCCTTGGGCATGCTGTGTGATGCTGTAAAATGTGAGAACCACTACTGCTGTCAGCAATACTGATAAGTATGATTCCAGGACGAGTAACCAGATATTTGCCAATAGTAAACACATTGCTATTCCTGTCTTCTCAACTATGGAAGGAACTTGGGTAACATGATTACTTTCAGAGCTACTATTGCGTAGTAAAGCACGAGTTAACCGAAGCAAAAAAGACAAGTTTGTGCTTCCTTGATTTCTTTAGTTTATTCACCTCCATGGGGTGGAATCCACAGTGGAAAGTGGATTCAGTGAGGAGGAACCTGAGGAGCTCATCTGGTCTAATCGCCAAAGTAGTCGGGCTAGAGGGCTACCACAGCAGTGTGAGCAGGAAAATAGCTTGACTAAGTCCAGGTATGACCCCTGACAACTTACACACAGCTTTGAATACTTACGAGCAAAATCTCCACTTCATTTCTGGTATCTTCTGTTATATTTTTAACTTTGAAAAAGTCCCAATAGGATCTACAAATGAAGTATCTGGTAACGTGTTTCTTTCATCTCTGATTCTGATCAGGACGTTGTGGCATTCTCTTACCATGTTTGAAGCAATAAAAAAAGCTCGGAAAAAAAAAATCAAACTAAAAGTGATAGCAAGAATTTAAATATAAAGGAAATCATATACTCACAGATTCTGAGTGTTGGGAAGTATTCATACAGCTGCATAGATGCTAAATATATTCAAACAATTATAAGGTGTTATTGCTTAATGTTCTCTGTTTCACCCTCAGTAAATAGCGTATTAAACGTATTAAAATTAGGAGAGGGGACTGATTTTTAAAAATCTTGAAGTTACAAATTTGGTATCCTTCATACTTAAAGGCAGAGAATCGCTATCACTATATTGAAAAACAAGGAGCACATTTGGAAAATAACAACTTCAGCTATGGGTTCTACAGAATGTGCTTCAGACAACAGGAGGTTTCCTGTCCTATATTAGAGTCCTGTGCATGTGCCCTGTGCCTTGCCTTCTGAATCAATACACCACGAGTAATGGTTCATGGAGTACACACACACAAATATATAAATATGTAGGGTATGTGGCTGTACCTACATGAAATGCTATGCTTATCTAGTGTTGTATTCAACAAATCTAAGATTAGCTGGCTTAGTAATATATAAAATGAATTCCATCTTTTCCCCTTGTGCTTTGTGAATAGCAGGCTTGTTTTTAGAATTACATTCAAAGTCATGTTGTTTTCCCTTATTTTGGATTATTAGTATTTAATGTTAATGTTTTCGCTGGCAGCATTCCAGCTAAACATCACCAGTCCTTAACATGGCTTGCTACACATACAGTAGTTTAAATTCAAGAGTAAAAGTGGTATTGGCTTTTATGTGCTGAAAACTATATCCGTTTACTATGTAATTCTTAGCAAACTACACAGTACTGAATTTATTGCACAACACTCTATACCACAATCATCCTGCAGTGAAATACTATGCAAAAGTCTTGGATATGTTACATGCAACAGTTGCAGCAGCATTACACTTATTACAAACAAGTTGCTTGTAAACCTTGAGTATCTTGATTTGTACCTCTTACGTTTTTCACAGTTCTAGTATTTCTGCAGGTGTCACTGGAACGACTGTTTTTCAGAGTTCTTCACTTTCCACTACGTTTCGAGATGGGGATGAAAACAGCATGGGGCTTTCAGTAGTGGGGAAGGTAGAGAAAATGTCAAGTCCTTGACCAGTCAGGTTTGTGTACCGGCTGCTGCCGGCTCGGAGCTTGATCGGTTGGGGAATTTGACGGTGCCACTGAGCTGAAGCAAGAGAAACGGAAACCGATTGAGTTAGCAGAGAAAGGGCAGAAATCAGTGCCCACAGCCTTGAAAAGTAGCTTCCAGTGTCCTGAGAAAAGGAGATATTGTTGTTCCCTGCTTTAGGGACCTATTCCTTCCAATATTCACATTCACTGGATTTGCATTTGTTTGGCACAACTTGGGGAAATTTTTAAAACAAGTGATTACAATTTGGTTACCCTCTACTATTTACAACTAGTAGCGAATGATTCATAGTTTTGTTCAACGTTCTGAAATTAACTATATCAGTAATTATAAAATATGAACATATTTACTGATTTAAGTTAACATGTTATGTTTCCATGGGAACAAATACTGTTATAATATTGTCATAAGTCAGCTATTATGAAATACTTAAGTTGTCATTTTTGAAACAACTTATAAGGACAAACGTGTATTATCTTAGCCTGCATTTATTCATGCAAAAATCTCCAGTTTTGCACCCAAACTTTATGGACGTTTCTGTCAGCAATTAAAATGAAAAGGTAAAAATTCAGACAACAATTCTCTGGGAATAGCTTAGTGCAGGAGACCTATAATCTGCACATTCAGCATATGTGGGAAATCCATATTATCTTTGTACATTAAATTTACCTCCAACTTTCTGGAAGTATTTGATTGGTTTAGAAAAAGGGCCTATTTTTTTCTTACAGTTGTTGATATATTTTTATTTCAAACAATTATCTGTTGACTGTCCTTTCCTCCTTTGTGCCTGGAATTGCATAAATAGATTATTGCCACTTCCATGGTGGCCAATACTTAAAAACACTTGAGAAAATATGGCTAGAATCAAGGAACATTTCTTATTTCCCTTCTCCTCTTTGTAGCTTGCATCTTTCACGTGGCAATTAAATTTATGTCCTTCATACAGAAGGAATTATGGAATTAGTATTTAATTTTTGTGATCTGCGATTCACTCTCCATATTACGGACTATTGTGTGTGTCACCACAAGGTGGCAGAAAACTGACAGGGATGCACTCATGACTGCTGGCTGTTCCTGGGAGTTGTTTCTTTAAAATGAAAATTAAAAGCTTGAAATCGATTATTTTTTAAAGGCATGGTTAGACAGCAGTGGTTTGTGGTGAATCTTCTCCATTTTATTCTATAAATAAATGTCATCTTAGTTTCTCTGTTATTTAGGCAAAGCTTGCACCATACTTACCCCATGGAAGAAGGGGGATCTACTGGGGCCCTTCCTAGTGCACAACGTATTCTTCTGTCTGAGATAAGTGCTACAGCAATGGTCACTATCTTAGGGAAAAGAGCTGGGACCAGGCAGAGAGAATGAGATTGTGATTGGTTTGTTTTCTTTGCTAGTCAATACGTACCGTATATGTCGAGTCTAGCAGTGCAAGAGACGATACCGGCTTCGTTTTTGGCAGACAGGGTGTACCAGCCAGCATCTGCTTTCCTGGCAGGCTGAATCAAAAGGCAGACGTATCCTGTTGTATCTTGGTGCATGCTGGAAAAACAAGCGTTGGGGAATTAGCATTTTTCAAGAGATGTGCGTCACTGAAACCTTGCTCCTCACAGTTGTGCAAAGGCATTGCATGATAATGTAAGCTGTGTTTTTGCTGTGTATTTTGCATTAATCCTCAAATTGTTTATTGAATTCCAGTGAGCTGGACTTGTGCAAAGCTGCTATAGGGCTGCACTGTGTCTTTTCCTAGTTTGGAGTAAGTTGAAGAGTCACTGAACAAAATATCCAGCACATCTGTACTAAGTTGTGGTGTTGTTTGCAATAGGAATAAATGGAAGAAATTAGTCATTCAAAACTCTCATGTGGCACTCTTTACTATCAGAAAATGGCTTACTGACAAAATCTTAAACATTAGTTTGGATCAAACTCTAAAAGAAACCCGCTTCATTTTTTACGGACCTTGCTTTGCTCTCTTGAGTAGTTCAAAGTTTTTTCCAGATGTAATTTCCACTCAAAGGTACTAAGGGGTCTCTAGGCCAACTCCCCTGGGCTCTAGGCTGTGCTCCTTTTAATCAACCCAGGTATTTCCCTCCCCAGAAAGGAAGAGCTGCAAGATAAGCATGTCGGAATACTCTTGGTCGCAGAAAACTCAGGGATTTTACATTTTGTTTCCTTATGAGCTGCAATGAAACCTCAAACCACAGAGGAAAAGTGTATTTCTGTTGTGTTTCAGGCAGCCCTATGAAAATGGGGAGAACATATTTGCCTTTTGCTACTTGCTTGTCATCTTTACATAGGAATAATGGGACATAGTATGGAAGCTCATGTATAACCATATCATGATATGAGATCATCAGATTTCCCTTAGCCGTTTCTCTGCTGAGCTTGCTTGTTTGCTAAGGCTTCTGTTGGAACAGCTGGAAAGGAGAATTTTAAGCAGTTGTACATTTTACGTTAACCACAGTGTTTGCATGTACATGCTTAGCTCTCCTGTATAAGTACTGGTGCTTGAAATAAATCCATGGGTAATCTACCTAGAGGCTGAGGAATAAAGACTGCAGGCTATGGAAGGCTGAGGAATAAAGACTGCAGGCTATGGAAGAGCAGAGTCAGTTGGACTGTTTCGAAAGCAACAGGAAAACCACACTGGGAGGTAATACTGAGTAAACTTTCCCTCGTGATCATCGTGCATGCATAGGAAATACTGCTACGGAGCAGATATTCTGTGCAAATAGTATGCAGGTCATGCATGGGAAAATGCAGCACTTGGAGCTGACAGGAGAGAGCCACTGACTGTATCGAAGCAGTAGTGGGAGCCAATTAAAAATCAGTTTTATGTAGAAGTAGAAAAAAAAAAATCTTGTGAATTACAGCCAAGCATATTCTTTTATCATCTCTTCTTTCTCCCAACCTAAAAAAAAGTGATGTTTTTGAACAGAAGAACTCAACCTGAGCATTGTTAGCATTATAAGCATGTTTGTGACCAAACTTTGCTCTCAGGGTATGTACATGAAATGCTAAACTCCAGGATTCTGTGCTCCTGGACATTCAAACCCACGTTCTAGCTGTTCTTTGTTCGAATTCATCAATAGTTAGAACTGAACTGAGGGAAAATGCATTTAGAGAGAGAATAAGCTGCTAAAATGCATAACTGATGTTGCCTTGGATAACAAGCTGCCTTTGGGCATAGAGTCCCAAAGGGCTATCACGGTGTCTGCATCGTGCTCTGCGCCGTCATTGTAGACCGAGGAAATGGCTCCTCTTCACCCTGCAGTGAAGCCAGTTTCTTAAAGCTTTATGTCAGGAAAGAATTAACTCTTCAGAAAATAAGAACCCAGCTTGTTATCACACAGTTTTTCTTGACGCAAGTGGCCCACGCCCAGGACCCTGGAAGTGTGGGTATGCTGGTGTCGTACCTCATCCTTTCTCTGTTGGAGGGGATGGTTTCGTTGTCCTTCTTCCAGTAAAATATGGGCGGTGGCATTCCCACTACCCTACACTCTAGTCTGACAGGGTACCCTTCAGGAACACCACAGTTTTGGAGCTTCTCCAGGAACATGGGGGCTTTCTTTACTTCTTTCGCTGGAAAAAAAGAATGAAAAAATATAGAACAACTTTTTAAAATTCTTTCCTTTATATATAATGATATAAAAGCACACACAAAAAAGGTAATACTCGTATCTTAGCAAGCTGTGAATTCTTTGAACGGAATATTAGAGCACAGCTACAGCACAGCCTCCCTAAACATAAAGAAAATCGTATGCAGACTTGATGTTTATGAAAGAAAGGATGTGTATATATTGAGTCTAAACCTGCTGCCATTGCATGAAACTAATGCCAGTTATAGTCCAGGTCTTGTAAAGCTTTCTCTAAAAGAATAACATTCTTTTTTGTTGTTCTTTTTTAAATTGAAAAATGAAAACCAAATTATTAGAGCACTGAGTAGTTTTTCAGTGGTTCTTACCTACAACAGTGAGCTCCAGGGTGAATGAATTTTGTCCTGTTTTATTACTGGCAAGGCACGTGTACGTTCCAGCATCGTTTTGGGTGAGAGGATCAATAAGCAGCGAGTGAACGCCCGTCTCTCTGACGAGCATCTTGTGAGTGGCATCAGGTAACACAGGTTTGCCGTTCAGGAGCCACGTCAAGTCTGGCGTTGGTAACCCACTCACCTGAGAGACATAGAAACGGCTATGGGCAACTGGCAAAAGGACAGGCTGTCAGCTAAGGCAGAAAGATTTCTAATTTGTATTTTAATTTGTCAGCTTTTTTCATTCACCTTTTCATTTTTTTTCTGATTAGTTTCAGAAAGGAGAAAAACAGAAAACCCAAAATTTTAAGAGAAATAAAGGCATGAAAATGCCTGCATTTTTTCTTACCAGTAAAGGAATAATGAAACTTGGTTATATAATCATTCAGACACACGTAAAAGACCTAATCATCACCTATTTTCCATTTTTGTAGTGATGAGTTTAAATTGAAACCCTGAATTTAAACTACTGTGTAATTTAAAACAGATCTAAACAAGAGTACTATACAAATGAATTCTTATTTCAGAAAACTTAATGAAAAATGATACAGCTTTTTGTACCTCTTAAGGTGCTATAGAACACGGCACATTAATAAAAGCATTTTACAGGAAGATGGCTGGACTATTTAAGGTTTTTCTAAGAGATGGAAGTACTTACATGTGGTCAAAATCTTCCTCTCTATACAATGTTCTACAAACCAGAGGAAGAGAGAAGTAGAACTTGTGCGAAAGGGAATTGCTTTCCTCCAGGTTTGTGCAATACCAGACATACTTGAAGGTTTCACAAACTCTGCCAGGAGAGCAGAGCTAAGAATAACCAAATTCTCTGGCGTGCTCCCTCATAAGCTTAATTTGTAAGTGTAGCAGTAATGAATCTTACTCGTCTTCACAGAAGCATTAACTTCTACTCCAGAGCTTCGGCCCCCTTCAGGGTGGCAGATATTTTGGGGCATGGGAAAGCTCAGTGTCAGCACTGTCACCTTTCAGACTCTGCACTTGGGACATAGAGAAACTGCTAAAATATGATGGAGCAGCTGCTTTTCTTAAAGATATTTGATAATGGAGAGCCTGCAGTATGTACACCAGTTTCTAACCGCTCTGTCCTGTGGGGATTTGAATACAAAAGCTGAGGTGTCTTCTTGTCTATGCGTTCTGGGGAGGCATAAAATGAGCTAGGTTCTGATCCCTCTTTTTGGAGAGTGGGAGCATTTGTTTGAACATAATATAGTGTGCTGAATCTTCCCCTTTTTGTGATTTTTTTTATGTTATTCTGGATTGTGTTCGAGAATCTGATAATGCAACAGAAGGACCTGTCATTCCCCGATGAACTTCTGGAGTTTGGACTGCTAAAGGATAGGGTGGACACCACGGGTAATTTGAACAACCCTGTAAGTGAGCCTTCTATTTTGGGGGTTGTGTTTTCTGTGTTCTTCATTCCATGCAGCGTGTGTTGAACAGAAATCCCCTGAATCAGCTCAGAGAGAATAGTAATAAGCAATAAATAAAAGATGAAGCCTTAACACTGTAAAAGAAAGCAGGGACTCAAGCAATAAAGAACATGAAAGCACCTGCCACTATGCGCAGAGAGACAGGGAAATGAGAATGAACAGGGGGAACAGTTCATACCTTGCAGTCCAGCCTACACAGTCGCCCTTCGTGTGCTACCATGTCACCTGGAGCCTGTAGAAAATAGGGCCTGAAAAAGCGTTCTTGAACTGTTTCTTTGTCTCCTTCTGGCACCCGGGACCGTGTTCTGCAACATAAAAACTGCATGTATATGTTTGGAAGCCAAGCTTACTTTTTTTTGTCTAATACTGAATGAAAAAATGCAGAAAAAGAGGGGAACATAACTTCAGTTAGGAGAAAGAAAAAAATTTTAATTAAATTTATTAAATTTATTAAATTATTAAATTTAATAAAATGTACTTTAATACTTGCGTAGTTTTTCATTTAGAAAGATTATCAAATGAATGATATCATGTGATGTTGTTGGATTCCCGCGTTATCCTTTGTTTCTTTGTTTTTTTGCTAATCCAACCGTTTATTCTAACTCTACTACAACCAGTAAGTGAAATAATGCTTTACATTTCCTGGTGTTTGAAGATAACCTTCCAAAGCACTGCCTTGAAGAATGGGCTTGATGAGAGGGAACTACTGCTGTTTTTCCCATGTTATGCTCGAGAGCTGAGGTACAGGGTGTATTGTAGATGTTTTGAATGCCTTGATTAAGAAGCATGAGGAGGGCCCGAAGTGCTTGTCTTTGCTTTTACCTGTGGGACTGAATTGTTGATATTCGGCTCCGAATCGGAGTTGTCTGAACCATCAGGTGACCTGAACAACTGATTCTCCCCTGCAAACCAGGATAGAAACGCAGTATTTTGTCGGTTAATAGCTCATTTCAAAGTACAAACATTTCATCTTTACAATGCATTAAGATTTATTTGTATATAGTATGGAACTACAGAGTTTTTAATAACTTCTAAAGCCACTTGCTCCTAGCATGTTGCTTCTAGCTGAGGAGTTGGTCCCTTTTTCTGTCTATATCAGGGTATTTTTTGGACTCTAAGGCTCTGGCAATGTAGTTAGCAACAGTGCTGAAATAACCAGCCCGGGTACTCTCCCTGGTTACTTGCTCTTGCTACAGTCTCCAACTCCTGTTAGTTGGATCCTTAGTTGATAGTACAGTCACACTGAAACTGGAAAAAAAAAATAAGGTTGAAATATAGCTCAGAAAAACAGAGGATTTTTCACCTGGAAAATGTTCCCTTATCTATCTGACTGTCCTCCTAAATAAACAGTTGAGCTAGCACATGGGATTGAGGAGAGTGGTTTTAGGGGACAGGATTTAAGTGCAGATCTATGTCATTACAGCCTAGATAATGAATAATTTTGCTCAATAACTTTCCATGTTTGATGTACCTGTTATTTTTCCTTTCTCCTGTGTTTCAGAAGAGCCCAGCTGCAAACTGGCATGGATTTTTGGAAAAATATTGTGTGAACACTTAGCACAGGGTCCATGGGCCTGTCTCAGTGAAGGAATAATGGAGGAATAACTGTCTAGTCACAATAATAGGAATGGATGAGAGCTTTATATCTACAGCTGGTACAGTTTGAGATTTATACTTAGGGCACAACTGTTCCTTTGGGTCCTACTTCAAAGCTAGGATGTTTGAAGCTGAGTAATTGGCAGTTGGCGGTTCTGACTCTTATATTTCCTTTGGGTTACAGCTCCTTTGATAAACCCCCTGAAGCAGTGTCTTTGCTTTTGTTTCTTCCAAAAGGAATTTGGTTTGTGCACAGCAGAACCTTTCTGTGAATCACAAGATGTGTAACTGCCTGAATATGTGTTTGGATATGCTGGAATTTGGATACTGTCACCACTTGCAGTCAAACTAGGAAGCCTGATCTGCAGCTTAACATATCTTAGACACGTTGAAGCTGAAATAAGCCTTTTTTGTAAAGGAAAATAAAACACCTTACTTGTGGGTTTGCAGCCATAATTGTATAGTTGCCGTCATCATCATTAGCTGTAGCTCCAATATGTAAAGAACATGTCCCATCTCCTTCTCTACTCATTTTGAAACGTGCATTTTTCTTTGAAATCTGCTTGCCATCCTTGAACCAGTATACCTGTATTGATCAGAAAATCCATCAGTGGTTTACACTTGCTCTGCAGTGGAATAGTCACTGGGAGACATGTAGATAAGAACATGACATGTGTTGAACAACTGCAAGTACAAATTTTAGATTATAATGTGTTCATATGGGTTAAAATGTGAAATAGAATTGTTCCAGGTTACATTTAGAAGGCTACACGTATCTTTTACATATCTGGGATAGTCAGGCTCTATTTTCTTAGCTACAGAAATTTTACTACTTAGCTCAAATCAATTCTTAAACTTCTGAAAGGTTAAATGAGATGCTTTCATGAAATTCGGCTTTTCCTGGGGCAGGTGGCTGTGCGAGAGTTGCAAGCAGCCTATGACACATGCTGAGGAGCAGATATTGCTATTAAACAGGTTGGTGAGAATATTTTGTTTGAGCTCTCTCTGCAGAGCCGTGTACTTAAGCATGAGACTCCCCAGGTAGGGCGTGTAGGAAGGAGCAGGTAACTGATTTTTATTCCTCTATAGCCAAGAATGAGAATCACCTACCTTGGGCACAGGAATTCCAACTATTTTGCAAGTGAATGTAATAGGAGATCCTTCCATGACACGAAAATGCTTGAGTCTCTTGTCGAAAATTGGAGCTATGCATTTGCCTGTGGGGATTTCATCGTGTTGGACTTCGTCATCTGACTCATCCACTGGGGTTCGTTCGAGGCGAAATTCTATCTCATTCATGAGTCTCTGCTCAAAGCTTGAAATCTTATATTCCTGCAGAAAGAGAGAGGGGATGAGAGAGGTGATGGTCTGACCAGAGTTAGTCGTGTTCAGCTGCATTTCAAGGTATTTGCACCATCAGGGTAATTTTAAAGCAAGTGAAAGTTAAAAGCACCTATGTAAACAACAGCTTATGGAAGAAGTCTGAATTCACTCTGCAGCCAGAGATTCTCGCTGCATCTTCAGTATGTAGGACTCAGCAGTTTTATCAACGGCAGCTAGACAAATAAACATGTGGTTCCTCTAGGACTCCATGAAAAAATCTGTACTGGTGCACACTCTTGATTTAATTAAAAAAAAAAAAACTTAAAATATAGCATGTTTTTCAAAGATTTGTGTTCAAACATTAGACACCTGCTCAATATAAAAACCAATACCATTACATATTTCAATATGGATTCAAGTAAGGAAAAGCAAAAGCTAGTAAAAAAGTAAAATATTCTCAGGTTAATTTAACTTGAGGCTAAAGCAGATTTCTATTGGTGTAACTAAGAAAGCAAAATATGTCACGTTTTAAATCCTTAGGAGAATGAACACACAATAAAAGAACATTAATATATCCTGTGTAAATGACTAATTCTGGCCTGCTTGATGTCAGTATGAGCCTCCTTCACAATCCTTGAAGTCAATTAAAAGCCTCTCGTTGCTTAGCTGAGCCTCCTGTCAGCAGCAGGAAGATGATAGCAGAAGCTACCTAGCTACATTAACTTAGCAACCTGCAGGAATATCGTGCTTAAATCAATATAAAATAACTTGTGGGGAAGCTTGTATCATATAGAGGCCATAATCAATAACCAAATTAGTTTGCCTGGACCTGGCTTTGTGCAGAGCTTGTAAATCCAGGGATTACAATCCCACTTCTGTTGCGGGACATGCTGGTCTGAGTACTGACCTCCCTGACAACAGGTCAGTTTTATTTTCCTTCTGTGGCAGTCCTTGGAATCTGACTTGGACTGTCAGGATAGTGATACCATGATGGAAATTACCCTGGTAGAATAAGTGGTCAGGTATAATCTCTCCTTGGCACTGTGATGGTAGATGTTGTACAACACTCCCTTCCTCTACAAATCTTGTTTCAGGATTGCTGTGCAGTATGTTCTAGTAAGGATTAGCTATGGAAGGAAGAGGCAAATGGTGCCGCGTGGGGAGGAACAAAGCACAGTACGTGAGCTCCCTGTGCTGGAGCAGGAACCTTCCTCTGCTCCTGCCTGTTTCTGCGTTGCTGCAAGGCTGTTTCCTCAGCACGGCGCCTGTAGCGGTGGGGTAGCAAGCAAGAGCTTGCAGCGAGCCCAGGTAGGTGGGTCTTTACTCCAAGGTGCCTTCCTTACCCACATAGCACCTCCCTCCATTCTGCTTTACTCTCTTCAAACGGCCCACTGTGTGGAACTCGGAAAAAGAAAGCAGAGTTTTGCCCTTGCAGGTGTGTGCGGGGGTGAGAGGCGCAGCGCGGTGGGCAGCTCTGCCACTAGATGGTATTGCCTGCTGCCTCAGCTGCCTTTGTTAGCTGGGGCTGCCTGGCGGCTGGGGAGCAGCAAACAGCCTCATAGAGTTTCATCTTGTTCTACTTCTTTTTCTTCCACACAACATGGCTCAGCAAAACACTTTATATACGTGGACAAACACAAATCTCAGGCCAGTAGGAAACTGGAGACACTCTGATTTCTGACCAACCAAAGCTATCGTTTTTCCCTTTAGACTTGGAGTGCTAGTTAGCTAGAGAGTTATAAAAGAAAGTTAAGATGTCAAACTTTTTCCTCTGATACTGGGAAAAAAACTATGTGTTAGGAAAATAAGATTCAACTCAGAGAGTTACTACTATACTTTAAGAAGCAGCCACATCACCAAAATGTACCATGGTCAACTTTCATCTGTTAAGTCTCCCACAAATCAAGGAGTTTAAACCTAAATACTTTGTTGCAAGAAGTGAACTGAAAAACATGCTTTGACTTTGGTATTTCATCTGTTTCTTTGAGAGCTTTTAATAGATTCCTTCATGTTGTTCACATAGTTATTGATAGCAGAGAGATTTAGCAAAAAAGTTGTACCTACTGAAGAAGGATTAGCATGAGGCTCTGAAAGTTTCAGTAAGACCTGTAGATGCTAAAAATAGTTCTTCTGAGGATGGATTTGTTTTCAGTGGTTTCACATGCTGTGTAGCCTTTGGAAATGTGGAGGCTAATTGAGGATTAATTAAGTTAGAAATAATCTCTTTCCCTCCCTTTCATCATCTCACAATCTGACACTGTGAAAAGAAGTCAGGACAATATAGCAGATATGGTAGAAACCCTCATTCTGCCTGTTTAACCATCTTGCTGCTTTCTGTGCAATGAGTCTCTCCAAATTAACTAATTATTTCTGGATATAGGGTATATGACAGTATAATTTTACATCTAAAGGCACTGTTTAGCATACAGGTCTCTTAGTGTTGGAGCACTTTTGAGTACTGTTATTCCCTTTGTAAAGATACTGAAATAAACTATTTTTCAAGTACTGCGTATATAGAGTAACAGGGCTAATCACAGAACAGGGGATGTGACTCCCAGCTTAGTTCTCAGAAGACAGACACAGTAAATTCGTGATTTTTTTTTTTCTTTTTTTTTTTTGTAGCAGGAAGACAAGTTTGAACTTAGGTTGGAGTAAAATGGGTGAGGATGGAGGAGTTAAGGAGTTCCCAGTGTGAGACAACAACCTGCAAGCGGCGCTGAAAGGTGGACAGGGCTTTTTGGGCCTGCAGGAGCAACAGTTCTTAGTTTTTAAGTGTGGCATAATAAAGAACAAAGGACGAAACGAGCTTCCATCTGTTTTCACATCTAATAAGCAGTGGTATAAACCTGGGAGTTGGCAAATCAGTTAATTGTGGCTTTTTGAACCTTCCTAAGGGCTAATATCAAGAAAAGCCAGGTACACCAGAACTTCCTACACTTAGCACCCCTTGTCCCTACTGTCCCCGTTCCTCTCAGAGGCCTGTTGGTGGCATCCTTTTCTGTAGAACTTAAATTACCACGTGGGCTGTCCTAGATATGTACCCTTTTATTTGTGGTTGTATAGTTTTTTAACTGAGTTGTGTGCATGGTTCATTAGCCCTGCAAAGTATGAGTGTGGTGAGGTTTTTTTCATAATTAATTTCTAGATCAGATTTCTGTTTTATTTGTGGATTACATCAAAAAAAGGATTTTGGAAATGAGACAAGTGCTAATGACCAGAATGACGCTTCAGATTAAAAGGTGAGATAATGATATTGTACCTTTGATACCTCCTGATTTGTTGTGTTGAAGATGGGGGAATCATTGCTTGCTCTCTGAAGTCTGGAGATCAGATTTTCATCATAGGATGCCCTCTAGCAGAGGGAAGTAACGGGGTTAGGAGGCGTCACCGTTGCGCTTTCAAGGCATCGTGTTAATGAATATGGTGTGGGCTTCAAAACAAAATGCTACCGAGCTTAGTTAAGAGGCAATGAAATACTGCTAGCTCGTGAGAGAGCCCGTTATTGTCTGTAGATAGCTGGCTTACATCAGCATTTTTTCATGCTGATCTCTTTTTTTTTTTCTCTTTCCACGCTCAGTGCTATCCAAACAAAGTTCTTGTATGTAATGAGTGTTGCTCTACCCTGATGACATATAGCAAAGCAATGCTGATAGAGATTTTCATTCCTTTTTTTTTTCCTATCTAATACAGAGAAGATATTAGCTTACTGTAAACTTTAGTTCATTAAGAAATATAAGCAATTCCTCTTCACTTTTCTGCTTTGAAACTTTTAGTTTAAAGCCGCAGTTAAGTTGTCTGTTTCATGCAGACACAACTGGCTCTGTGGCCACTAATGGTGCAGACTGACAGCATGGGTTTAAACCACTCATTTTAAGGAGTTGCATTTAAGGAATTACATTTTAAATCAGAAAATATTGAAGCAAGCAGTTCCAAAATGCTGCTTGTATACTCTGTTTATACTTAAATTTTTATCTTTCTATGTGTGCTATTATTGAATGTGTATTTTTATATAAGTAGATAAAGCAACAAGACTGAATTAATATTGTTGTAAAAATTTTAGCAATGACTTAAATAGCCTGAATTGATTGTGCCAAACCTTTTATAGAGAACAGAAATATCTTAAGTAGATGAAAATATACAGTAGTATAGACAAAGGTAATCTCAGAGGGTGTGCTTGGAGGTTAAATTTCTTATAGCATTAGCAAGAACAGTTCATAGTTCTCAATGTGGCTTTCTGGAAAAAATATTTTTATCATATAAGTTATAAAACTATTCCTGAATGTGATTACATCAGTGGAGTAGGACAAAGTGGTTGTGATTCAGACAAGTATTTCGTAAAGTGTCGCACAGAGAACAGGGCAATTTAATCACAGGGTCAGATGTTAAAATGAGGCTGGAGGTCAGCAAACTGAGTCTAAAATAAAGAGTACAAAAGTTCAAACTTTATTTTAGTGTCAAAAATATTGGGGTCTGGGTCATTTTTGGCAACTTTCCTGGAACACGGCATTTTCACAGCTACGAATTCGCATGTTTATTTAATATGTGGGCCAGACTTTAAAAGTGTGCAATATCCCACCTAGAAAACTGTACAGTTCTAGCTCCTATCTGGGTGCATATGTGCCTTATACACTTGTGTGCGCGCGCGCACACACACACACAGAGAAAACTAATTCCTTCAACCTAGAAGGTTCAACTTCAACTGTGATTCCTTCAACCATTTCACTTCTATGCAACACCCTTGCACTAGCAAAAGGGGACTAAACAGTGGTGGTTGTGTTAATATTGGCAGAGTGTAGGTAGGAGGGCAAAAGTCTGTTAATAGTAACCAGAGTAAAGGCAGGAAACTCTTGAAAATGCACCATAAATAGCTCCGGAGCATTATTCTGCAGTTATTAGTTGCACCTGGGAGGTGGACTAGGCAGGGTTATTGCCTCAGAACGGTGTAGGTTGTTCAGGGTGTGATTTGAGAGCAGAGCTGTAGCTGGCAGCTTGTGCTAATTAGGGTGTGCGTGCAGGCCAGCCTGGGAGAGCAAGCGCGCGTGTGGCTGAAGAGATGGAAGCTCGGCAGCACGAGGAAGCAGCCAGAAGCGTGGGAAAGAAAATCCTCTCACAGAATACACAGGGCAAGGGTCATAAACACTCGTTGAATAGGTATATCCTCAGCAATATGTCAAGTATCTGCATCCAACACATCATTTTGGCTTTGTTATAGTCCCAACACCATCATTTTTGATCACTTAAAGGCTGGGTGCCTCATGGCAGGGCTATTACCTGCATTATTTTACATTCCATGATACCTGCATTTGCTAAGGGAAAGTTTGTCTCAGACTTCAGCAGAATTCAGTTCTTACTGAGAATAGATGCTGAAATGAAGTAGGAGGTTGTAGCATCAAAGTAGTCTGACACTGACGTGGTAACCCATAGAAATTGCCACAACTAGAAAAGCTGGAGAGACTTTATTCAACTATTCCATACACTATGGGAGCTGAGCTGTGCACTGCAGGGTCCCTACCAGAGGAAGACCTGTCTGTACTTGGTTGATACTTAGACAGAGCTCTTGGGAGAACAAGTGACTCTTCACGTATTCGGTGCCAAGATGAAGATGATGCCAAGAGTTTAAACCTCTTAATGCTGAGACCTTCTATCCATCTTTTACAAGTTGTTAAATCTGTTTTCATTTCTATGACAGAACAGACAAATTTCCATGAAGACTCCTTGGAGTCTAATTTTCGTCCCAATTTGTCCACATTCACTGCCCTTTCGGACTAGATCTGAAGCTTGTTTTTCAGCTAACTTTGTGCAGAAGGTTAATTCTTGTGCTCTGGGGAATGGATTCTTGATATTTATTGGGAGTTTTCTGAGGTTGGCTGCTCTGTATGATAATTGTGAGGAGATGATTATTTTATCAGTGCTGAGGGGTTAGACATGATGTGGTAAGCATGCTGAATGTAGCTTCACAAGCCATGGCTTTTAATAATCCAAAAGCTTATGGCCAAACCCTGAATCTGTTCTGCTTTGAAATTTCTTGTAAATATTTGCTATTGAAAGTGGAGAATATTCCTTTGCAGGCTGCAAATATTTTCACTGTTTTTTAAGCAGCTGAGCTTTATTCTTGGTTCTAAAAATAAGGCAGGAGCCACGCTGCTATCTGCGTCTTACACAAGACACAGCCAGGGAGCTGCCACATGATTTTCCTTTAAAGATTTGTTTAATGTTCCTATCTGTTGATGAAACTTCATTTGCAAAAATAACAAGTATGTTGTGCTGCTCTGGTAAAAGTGACAGCTTGTTACTACATGTACTTGGGCAAAGTTGCAGCTAGAATCTTAGCACAATCATATTTTTATTTCTGTCAGCACTGCAGGACTGTCATTGCTGCAGAACAGGCTAATCAGTTCTGTTTCATGCGACATCAGCAGAATTACCAACTTCATTCTCCTTGATTTCATCATTGTTGACGATGAATGATGTATGGAATGAGCCAGGAGAAATACATCTGAATTATTAGATATTGTGCTGGGCACACAATACTGACCCATAACCAAATCTCCTCTTTTTACATGGAAGTTGGTGACAGCTGATAAATAGAGCAGCAGGATGCAAATCACTGATGTTCATTGCTGCATTTTATGTAGTAATATAGAGCAGTTTCAGTACTTCAAGACAGAGCCTTGTCATCTGCAGCTTTCATTCTAGATGATCCCTACATATTCATTCCACAGATATAACAAATGAGATCAAATGCTACCTTGGAAATACTGGCATATAAAATAATTCTCTCAATAAGAAAAAAAAAAAAAAAAAAGCTATAGGATACATTTTATGAGAGGAATTTTAAAATTATTCCTCATAATTTTATGAGGAATTCTAAAAATAGCTTGGAGAAAATATAAGAAAGTCACCCTTTCCACATTTTTAGTGGATACTGTAGTTCTCCATTATACTTTGGTAACTTATACACAGGATAGTTGTGTTAGTATTTATGAGAAAGTGAATAAGCAGCCTTTTGTTGCATTTATAATAACCAATTCAAGGCAGATAAGCTTTATATAGGATGAAAATGTGTCCTTTTTAATTTTCTGTTAACCACAAGAGGAAGAAAGATGACAAAGCCTATGGGAGTGAGCTCAGTGTGCCAGTGTATTGTTCTCAGGATGTTGATTTTTCTATGAACGGTAAAACAATAGGAATTTTGGTGAATACATTTTGGCATCTTCTAACCTCTTTAAATAATCCTTGTTTCACTGAGGAAAAAAACTCAAACTTGAATTTGCCAGAATTGGCTAAAGCAGTGACTTTCACAAATGTAGAAGGATAAAATATGGGGACTGAAAGGGAAAATGACAGGACCCTTATTGAGCAATCCGAAAATTGTTTTCTAATTACTTACCATTTGCTTCCTAACAGCACTAACAATTAAAGAAGCACCAGCTTTGAGCCGCTTCTGAGCGTGGGGTCTTAGAAATCAAGATTTTGGTTTGTTCTCATACAGATGAGTAAGTAAGTATATAAATAACTTTTGCTGTCAGCAGATAACTTTGACAGTAGTAGTGACCCTTGTTTCTAAAGGGGTTATCATGCAGCTAACTTGAAACACTGATAGGTATTTCACAGTGGCTGTCTGAATAATTTGTCTTACTATCCTAGCAAGCCCAAATCATAATGTTTGTGATTCATCTGCAAAACACACCACATGCCAGTTGTTTTACTCAAAGTGGTTGGCAGAGCGATCCGTCGGAAGGAAAGGTCAACAGCAAAATTAAAAAAACAGGGATTACTCTGCAGTTGTCCGCAGAGGATAATTCTCTCCATGGACTCCATAGCTTTTTGCTTATCCTTGCATGTTCTCGGTCGGAAGGGCTAATGGACATTGTGAAAAGTTCCCTTATTCAGGACAAATGAGGGCAAGCGGCTGTTTGTTGTGTTAAGCCTGAGCTGCCGGGACAACTGTAGACGGCCCCACTGCAAGGTGAGGGCAGAACAGTTGCCTACGGATAGAACAGCTAGCCCGAGGTCCTTAGGGCATCCTGCTGTTAGTTAAGGGCACTCAGGTCTGGCTCATAGCGAGTTTAAGCTCGGAATATTATTTTTTTTATTTTTTAATTTCTAGATTTTAATTTAATTGAATGTCACTGCCTAGACTTGGGGGATTTATCGATTCTGATGAAGATTGAATTGCTTCCTTGAGCTTTGCAAAAGGCTTGTTATTTTGCTAACAATGCCAGTGCAAATGTTTGGTACCAGTAACAGCTGTCAAAAACTTTATTTGTTAAGTTCCTAACAAGTTCCTGTCAATTCAAATAAATCAGGAGATTTGAAAGAGTATGTTTAATGCCAAAAAATGAAAGCAGCATTTTAGCTCAAGCATATTCAAAATGACAACCTTTTCTGTACACTGTTTGATTACTTTGTTCCTTATTTAGTCTTAGAAATACATGGCGTGTGTAAAGATGTGCAATGAGTTGAGAGACTTGTAGAGCGGGGGAAAAAAACCCTCAGAGGCTTCTGTGAGGCGGGGGAAAAAAAAACTTTTTATATCACTACTATTCTCTAACAGAGACTGTCAGAAACAGAAAAAGGAATTCGCTTACAAGGTAAATCTCTCCAACTCCATCCCCTTATGCTTCCTATTTAAAGCTGCTGTTTGCTTTTCCAAAACAGCACTAAACACCAAAGGTGACTCCGCAAAGTAGCGTAGCAGCTCAACCACACAGCTGTACAGTTGTCTACTGTTGGGCAAGGCATAAAACATGTCTGGTTCACAAGTGAAACTTATTTTAACAACACTTGACTTTCTTACCTGCTGACTTTGGTTGTCATCCTCTCTGAAATGCAGTCTTCTTTCCAGGTCCTTTAGTACTGCAGCTTTGTTGTCGCGAATAGAATCATCTGTTGATAATGTCAGAGGCTTCGGGTTTTTTTTGGTTAATCCCTGTGTTGAGCTATTAAAAGAAAATTCTGTTACTAGCATGCAGCAACCAGTGTATTTTTTGTCACCTGAGTGATATGATCTGCTAAGCTTCAGCCTTCTGGAGGAGCCTGTTATTTACTTATGTAGAAGAGGCTGGAGCATAATACAGGATGTGATTTTGATGCTATTTTAATGGTGATTTTCCAGGGGAGTTATTTCTTACATCAGATAAGAATGTTTTTATGTCTCATATAGACAAGTAGCCTCGGAGTGACTTATCCTGCACGCTCATGAAATCTCTTCTCCTACTAATGCAGTCCTGGGAATCTCTGATTGTGCTCCGAAATCCTTAAAAACCTCTTTTAAAACTCCTCTTTCTGTCTTAATTTTTATATAACCCTTGAGGAGTCTTGTTACCGAAGGTGCTGTCTCTTTCTTCCTTAATTGAATATAAAGGTTAGATTAAACAACCAGAATGTAAGAATACCTTGTATTTCTGTCTTATAAATATCGTGCATGTCAGCAAGCTCCTCACAGAACCCCTGAGCAGAAATGCATCCTGTTTTGCTTCCTAAGTGCTTCTTGCCCCAGCTTTGATGTATTATACTTATGTATTATGCTTATTAAGTTTATGCTACTTACGTAACCGGGGAACTTCTGGGCAGCCCCATTGCGTTGGTTGCTGGCGCAGTAGGAAGGGAAGGGAGAAGAGCACTAAGAAACGCTACTGGATTCTGCACCCGGCCGGTTGGGGACACAGGAGCAGGAGTCACGCTTTGGGCCTGAAACTGTTTCCCACTTGGAGTGGAAGCTGTTGACGGAGGCACCGTGGACTCCCTAGGACTCGGGAGAGGCTGCTCACTTTTGCTTGTAAACCCTCCTGTAGCCCTTGACTGGGCAGACAGAGAAGTTCCTATGACATTTTCCTTGTTACTTGTTTTTAGGGTTCCTTGAGGGACACTGCTGAATGAGGTCGCTGAGGAGCTGGAAGACGAACTAGTGGGTGACGTGGTCTGTGCTGGCAGGAACTGCTTGGGGCGGGTGTAGTTGAACGATTGGGAAGGGGAGGCTTTGCCCTGTTTGAACGCGGTTGAGGCGGGCTGTTGGTTGAGGGAAGTGGCAGAATTCAGTAAAGCTGAGCTGAGTGACAGCTCTCTTGTAGAAATCTGATGCAGCTGCTGCTCAAACAAGACCTGGTTGTGGAGCTGTTTTAACTGCGTCTGGTCACTGCGTTTGAAAGAAAGATGAGCAAAATTGGTCACAAGCCATGGTAACCCCCAACCATACTGTGCAATTACATTTCCAAATGTGAGTTAGGAAGCAGTAGGGTAAGTTGCTACATGGAATGATCTGTGACATTATGGGAAGAGCAATATGTTAGCTGGCTACCAAACAGAACTTCCTTTCTCTCCCTCTCCTTGCCAATGTTGCAATTAAAGCTTCGTGGTAGAAAATCATTTGATTAAAGAAGATTCTTTCATTTTTTGCATTTTGAGGGGTAACATTGTCAAATTCTGCTCTACGTCACATGGTAAACTCTCCCCTTGTATAAATAAGAGTAAGACTGGGTCTATAGGAAAGGAAGGGAGCATTTGCAATGCAGATTGCAGCCATTTATCTCCAGTTAAAGTGGATTCTGAAACCAGTGATTTTTTGCTAATAAAGCTGTGTAATAATCTCCCACAGGAGAAAACAGTTTAGGTGATGGTGATGTTCGGTGGCAGACGAGAGAGTCCATTATTCATTTCTAGCCCTTTTCATTTGCTAGATGCTATTTACTGTCCTCGGGGACAACCTTTAGGTCCTCAGGGTTTATTGCAGTTAAGGAAATTATTTTGCCATGTCAGGTGGTTTGTTTTGTTATTGTGTGGAAATAAGGCATATGGAAAATAGGTTAACTTTTCCCCATTCCAAAAAGATAAAGGGCGTGGAGGGTATGAAAAATGATAATAAACTGCTCATGTAATAAACATGTTATTACTAGCTACTAGTTTATTACTAGTTATTACTAACTACCACTAACTACTAGCTTATTACTAACATGTAATAAACTGTTCAATATTTGTTAAATAGTATTAAAAAAGTGAGAAATGTAGAAGTACAGTAAACATAGAGAAGTAGAGATCAGCCAAAACTGATATTGCCAAACCAAATCCATGAAGTTACCAGAACTCCTTTTCAGGCTAAAGAATTACTGTTACTATGGTTTGTGGCACAAAAATCACATTAGAAGTAGATTAAAATTGCCATTTTACACTTTCAAATACTGGAAAACTGCAGAACTGAAATTGTACAATCTCATCTTTTTCATCTGCATAATAGTGCACTGACATGACTTGTTTTTATCTGAGAGAGAAATATTGCCTTATGCAAGCGTTGGGCAAATGAATAGAGCTTCTGCTTACCCCTTAAACACCCTATAGTGCAGAAGGAAAATAGGGTTCTGAATATGGGGCTAACAAATAAAAATCAGTGCTCCAAACTCTGCCTCTGCTGCATGACGGATGAGTGTGTTTCCTCCCTTGTAAAGTCAGCAGCGTGAAATCCCATCTTTGCTTAAGAATACCAACAAATTGCTTTATAAAGCCCTTCCTTGGCCTTCAGTTAAAACTTATCTGCTTAAGAAATGAAATGAAGGCCTCTGTGTGCTCCTTGGGCAGGTTCTGAATATGCTGAAAGGTTGTTTCCTATGTGTGTTCCAGAGATGGTCCTCTAAAAATTACTTTTTCCTTAAAGTTTCCGCTCGGACTCACAGTACACTAATCCTGCAGGTGCTTATTAGTGCAAATTGTTTCACCTCATCTGAAATCTCCCAGTATCCCTCTGTTTTAGGAGGAGATAAATTTTGTGGGATATAAAGTCCTGAGGTATAGCCCTGTGCACCTACTTTTGCTTCCTATAGTGTATATATGTAGGAACTAAATATACTAGGAATTAAATATACTGGATATATCTGCTTTTGTCAAAATTACATACTCAGAATTGGGAGAGAGATATTGAAAAAACTGCTTGTTGTTTCTTCTGCACAGTAGGAGGATTGTTCAGCTTTTATTTACAGCAGAAGCCTCTGTGGAATTCAAGAAGTATTTAAGAGCTGAAAATATTTTTCCTTTTGAATTTAGAAAACACTTTACTTTCCGTAAGAGGGATAGAGAGAAAAAATAACCTAGCTTCTAAGATTGCAGTTTAGCTAGACCAGTACTGTTTGATACAGACTGTCTTTTTTATTTTTTCACTGTGCCTGAGTGAACTAGGGCAATGGTGTCCTCATCTGTGCATAGGTCAGGTATGTGTAATAATGAGAAATGTTGAATAAAACTCAACGACACTACGGGGCCTCAGAACCCCTTTTACTTACAGCTTTGGTTTAGCCAATACCGGTGGGGGTTCCTTGGAGGGTGATGTTGGCTCTGGTATTTTTGTGGCCTGCCCATTTATCCTCTCGGGGAAATAGCTGGGTCTGACTTGGTTTGCAGCCCCAGGTCCATCCTCTGAGGAGGATTCGCTTTTATCGTCTTCGGGCAGCTTGAAGTGCACGCGGAGCCCTATCTTAGAGCTGGAGCGGGGTTCGTTGTGGTTCACCAGGACTCCTTCGAGTTTGGGCTTGGGGGGCTGGTTGGCCCCAGGATTGGGTGGAGCGGGTGCCGGAGGCTGCTGTTCGGCAGCAATTAAGCTGATGGAGCTCATGGTATGAAGGGCAGCGGTGGTAGCGCTGTTCCTGTCCTCGGATGCTATAATTGCAAATATTAAACCTCTGGTTACACATAAATAAAATATATAAGATAAAATAATGAAAGTTGCCATTTGCAAAACTTGCTTTCGTGTCCTGTCTGGCTGTTGGAATGAGCTTTTTCGACCTCACTTGCTTACCAACCAAGCAGACTCTCAAGCAAACTCAACTTTCTCTAGCAAAGGGCTATTGTAAGCAAATAGAGAGCGCCATAACCAGTTTGGAGGATCCAGCCATGTTGCACGTGAATTCCTCCAGCTTATTCAGAACAGAAACTTTCCTCATGGAGGAGCTGCAGCTTTTTCAGTTGTGGGAAGCCCTGCTGGACCTCAAGCACAAACTCCCCAAATCCTAGTACCCAAATCATGCGGTCGGCAGGAGCTTCCATTGAGGAAGGGCTGCTCTGGATGAACTCCGTGATGTTGCCTGCTCCTTCACTAGCATCAGCAGTGGGATCAGTAACTGGGGAAGGGCACTTGGAAAAGAAGGACTAAAAGCATCTCTTACCTTTGACAGATAGGTGAGCTATGCTAGACACTGTGCCATATTTATTGCTTGCGGTGCATGTAAAAGTGCCAGAATCTTCCGAGAAAACTTCCGCGATTACCAGAGTACAAATCTCCTCTGCAAAGCACCAGAGCAGGGTCATTACTTCAAGTGAACATGCATTGAACACGCACACACAGACCGAGCTACCCTGGGGGACCGTTTCCGGCACGTTTTCCACCTTGCTCACTCTGCTCTTCGTTTCCTCAGTGTTCCCAGCTTTGGCAGGCTCCCCGCGCGCAACTGCTACCGGCATCGTCTGCAGCAGCCGGCACCGCGTGTGCGCTCCGACCCACGCGAGCGGAGCGAGGAAGGACAGGGGTTGGCAGGGCGCGCAAAGCCTTGAGAGAATGCCCTCTGACGCACATGAAATGCAGCCTTTCGCTCTTAAGAGCTCCTCACTGGAGGAACTTGGAGGAACAAGGTAGCCTCTGGCCTCACAGCTCACTAAAAGATCGGTTTTTCAGTATCTCTTTGCACAGTGAGAGATTAGTTTTAATTAGGGCCAGTTCAAGCAGAGATACTTTGCAAGGTGAAGAGATGTGAAATGCATATAAGAAGGTCAGCATTTTTCAAAAATGCCAGTGCACATTCGCAGCTGGGGGCATTCTGCTGATTGTCCCTACAGAAAGCTGCCTCTTCCCTTCTTTGTGAAGACACGTGTAAGCACGCAAAATGTGTGTGCAAAATTGTGCTAGGAAAAGTGGGATTCTGTCTTGAAAAATCAAGCTAGGATTAGGATATCCCTGTCCGGGCAGTACCTGCCATGTCGAAGCAGCACCTATGATTACCTATGGTGGTGGCGTTTTACATATTTTGTTTGCTCAAGTAGCTGGGGAGGAAAAAATATTCAAATATATACCAGCAGGGGCTGATGGCCCACAGTAGTGCCTATTTTGCTGCTGTTTTGCAAGAATCTTTCCTACAGAAACACAAGATGAATATTTTATCAATATTTTGGTAGAAGGCTAAAGCACTTTTATTTCATGTCATCAATGAGAAGACTCTAGTAGCAACACAGAGATGACTTGTCAGCAGCTGCAGGAGAATAATAGTTTATTATAGTGCTCGGATTATAGAGCTGATTTAAGGCATTATAGTGTCTAGTTTATAGTACTTGGATTTGCCAACCACTGTGTGTGTGGAAATCCAGATTCCTTCTGAATGAGTAGCAAGGGATGAGGCAGTGACAACTGTACCCAGTGATTACCCTCTCCAAACTGCTTCACATTACTCTGCAGTGATGCCACCGGACAGCAAAGGAACGGGGCCTCCTGGTAGAAGCTCCATTTTTTCCTTCCCAAGTCTATGAGAGAGACGTTGCAGACTGAGGGAAATACAGGATATTGCGGACAGAGGGAAATACAGGCTTTTCCCAAGTCTTTTTTCAAGACACTTGTTGGGTTCAAAACTTCTAAGCAGGCAGGGAGAAAAGTTACGGACTTTTATGTTCTGTAAGAATTAAAACTCTCTTAGTAATTTGCTCTTTGAGAGGGGCAGTTATGTTTTCTAACGGTGAAGAGCAGAACTAGGAGGGTGATTGTCTCCTGGAGAGCTGTCACAGCCCAGGAAGCCGCTGCTCAAATGCTGCAGAGCAGCCTACGGTCTGTTCTGATCCTCAAAAGCAGCAAATCCAGGCACTTTTCTGGGGTTTGCTGATACCAGGGATGAACACCTGATGTGCCACTCTCATATTACCCTGGTAGGGAGCAAAGGGAATGGCTGACATGGCTAAACATCTGATGCAATGCTCCCTAACTGGTAAACTAGATAAAAATAGCTCAGTTCTGCATCATCCAGTGTACTTCTGATCCCTAGATACACGCATAGAGACTTTCCTCTGTTCATTTTGCTCATTTTTAGCCTGTAAGAAAGTAGCAGGCCCTAGGACAGAATTGCATCAAAGCAAGAGAGAAACACTCTTTTCCTCAAAAAATTAAAATTAATTCAGGTTCTAGCACATTTTATATCTATGAAACATTCTACGGCGAAATGCATCTCACCGATAGTTATATACAATTATTTAAAGTTAACTTAATTATGGAATTAAAAGAATTTTTATTTTTGAAAAAAAGAGAAAACTTTTAGATGATACTCACCTGGTTCAGCCATAGATCGTGGCTCTAAAAGGAAGAGGAGAATTAATAGATTAAATATATTTGTCAATACATTTTGTTGTAAAGACTAGATATAAAATTAGATTTTTTTTTCTGTATGATGCAATATTCCTTTTGATGCAGTTTTCTGTTTAAGGGATGGCAGAGATAGCCAAGCCTTGTACTCCATGGTATGTCAAGCTTACTACTCATTTTTCTTTATTTCAGTTGGCCATAATACTTAAACTTGAAACTGTTTTAATGAACCAGTGTTTGTCATACAAATGCTACCTGTGAATATTCTGTTCAATTCACTACAGTTTTGACTTTTGGGACCCAGTTTTTATTGCCATATGGCTTAGGCCGTATAAATTTTATTGCAAATATGACTCAGTTCTTCCTATTGCAATACGAAATAGCCAGTGTTGCTATGCTAGGAATTTTGTTGCATGCCTGTATTGTGTTAGACCCAACACCACCCAGGAAACATACTTTTCTGTAATATCCTAAAATCTGGGGAATCTTCTATCAGTGTTCCTTCTCTGTACCACTCAACCTTTGGAGAAGGAGCTCCTTTCACCCGGCACTCAAAGACAACAAGCTGCCCTTCAGAAGCTGAAATGTCCTGTAACATCTGGTACAGAAAATAGAGACATAGTCAGTTTTACCAGTCCAGAAGTAACATTGATTTTTCATAAGATTTCATAAAGCCACTTAAATTTGGAGTAAAAAAAAGATAAATATTTCTTTTTCCCTATTGATAGCTATGAAACTTTAATAGGCTCACCACACAATTACTGACTTCCATTTTCAAATATGTCCCCAAACGAATTACCTTTGTGAATACAGGCGCAGCTATTATAGGTCTTCCATCCAGTCCTTGCAAATAGTTAGTGGGGCTTTGAGCCTGTGGATTGCAAAACAGCACATGAGAAAGTGCAGGTACAGAGGGTATTTTTCCATATCCAGGGAAGCATGAGGTGTCCTTGCATGCCACGTGCATCCTTTGAAAGTTAAAAAGCTCAACTCTCAGTCTGATTGGATGCTAAAGGGAGAGGGCTTCCCCATTTATGAAGTAAACATGTTATTTTTTGGTTAAATTCTGAGCCTGCATGTTGAGAATCTGTTGAGCTTAGGATAGCATTGCTGTTATACAGCCCTAGGCTAAAAAAAAATCAGGTGCTGCACACTAGAAATAAATTGTTTGTTCTTACGAAAATTATGTTCCAGAAGGAAGTAGATACCAGCCTTTATGCAGAATCACCAGGCAAATGCTTGTAAAAGCATCTTACAAGCCCACATGAAGTGCGTTTCATGCTCTTGGAAAGACACAAAGGAGATGTTGGTGGGCAAAAGTACAAGACAGTATTTAATGGGGCAAATAAAAGTTGCTGTCTTGTACACTACTCATAGTGATCGTTCTGAATGGCTTGCAGCCAAAGCACTATAAACACTATTTTGATTATTGTGTTAATCATATAAAAATAATACTTTTTTGCAGTGGATTATAGTACTCGGATACTTTAGGATGGCAAGTCTATGTAGGCTGCTTGTTGTAGACTCCTTTTAAGCCGGATTTGCAAAATATTCATGGCTGTGAATAAGGGGAGTTATCACATGTGTGATTGCTACTGTAAATCTTCCCCTTTTCCCCAGCTGAAATGATTTATGGAGGTGGGATATCACCCTATTGATCCTCCTCAGTGAAAGCCAGATGCAATCACTTTCCTCCTGGCAAAACTTCCTTATGCAACTTGATTAACTGAGTTTTTTCTTTTTGATGGGAGTAGAAGCTCCTCATTTCATGCAGTGCCTTTGGAGAACAAGAACAAGTTTTATAGGAAGTGTCTTCTAAGCCAACAAGATTGAAAGCGGTCATTTCTGGGGCACCTGCCAGTCTGGGTTCAGCCGCCTCTGCCAGTATGACAGAGCTCTCTTCTGTTGTCCCTGTAGTCCAGAGTAAATCCACAGTACATCTATCCTTCTGCATTAACCCCAGCTTGCCCCACCCAGAGCCCTGTGGTAACTGGCAAAAGCTCTGAAGTGAGTTTTGTGGAGCAGGAGGGAGAAGCTTCCTGGCTGACGCTGCAGCGAGCAGGTGAGCGGGTGGACAGCACGAGATGCTGGCGAGCTCCCGTGCACATCCCAGCTTAGCTAACAGCTAAGGTGCTGTTCCTACAGGGACATCTCTGTCCTTACCTGTTTCCCATTCCCAAATTGGTTCCCATACCTGATTAACTGGTGTTGATGCAGGCTGCACTGCAGCAGAGGGGGCCTTGGAGGGTTCTTGGTGCTTGGCTGCAGCTTTGGCAGCAGAGGATGCTGCGCTCGACGAGGTGTCAGCTGCCTTTGGGATGCTGTGAAATGTGAACCAAAAAGAAAGTTCTGATGACCGTGGGAATATTTTGCTCTGCTTGGGTACAGAATTGATAATTTGCTGCTTACAAAGAAAGTAGAGAACTTTTCTGGCAAGCACTGATGGTGTTATGGAAGTGTACAGGCTGGCACCTGTTCACTCCTGTTAGGCTACGTCTATATGGAAGTAAAACAGTTGGCCCTGTGTATTTTTACTGCTAAGTGAAATAATGCAAACAATGCAGTCTTTGTACTCTGTTTCATCAGGTGTTGCACTAGCTGCTCTGGCATGTCCCAGGCCCCTCAGGAAAGCCAGTCTTCAAAGCAGAGAAAGCCTTACACGGGGTGAACAGACGGTTGCTGAGATCTTGTTTGAAACTAAACATGTTTAGTAGCTGTTCTCATATTAATTGCCATCCATTACAGGTGCCCAGGTGGTTGTGATGACAGCTGGAAGCTAACCCGAGCCTCATCTTTTGTCATTCTAGCATTTGAGGACATCCGGCTACAATGGCAGAGCAGCATTCCCTTTTTTCCCCCAGAAATACAGAATGCAACACATTTCTTCAAAATTCCATGAGGTAAGTAACCTAGAGATGCCATCAAATGATCAGGATCATCACTACATTGGCATCTAAAGACATGAATGAGCAAAACAGCATCATACCTGAGATATTTGGAAAAGCCTGAGCTAGAACTATGAAACTTAGCAAATGGTTCCCAAACCCATGGGACCTTCTTGCTCTAATGTTTTATATTAACCACTGAATTTGTCAAAGTCAATGAACCAATCCAATCTGAAGTATTTTATAACTTGGAGGGTTTTTTTCAAAGAAAAAAAAAAGTCAGGTAAGAATTTGTCTTACGTCTGCTTGTATTGTCTGTTGTATTTTAAAAGTAAATAAAATATGCAGTGAATGTAGCCTGCCTTAATAAATAATGGAAAAGCACAAGGTATATAAGTCTGGTCAAAATTCTGTCTTTATAAGCCACCATTGTTTGGGGGATTAAACTCGTGTGTACAGAGGAGTTCAACATAAGGCATCACTTATTCTGGTTTTCAACCAGGCTTTCTTCCCAATTGGTAGAAGGACTTCTGTTGATTCTGACAGGGTTCGATCAAGTGCTAAATTCATAGGGAATGGATTTCACTTAGGAAAAATAACATATTACTGAGGCTTGAGGTTAAAGGCATCTGGCAATTGCTGTTTCCTATATATTCATCAATTCAGTTAACTCTAGTTCACATATGCTAATTTCCTTATGTTAAATATAAGTAGTCCATGGATAGTAATCTTTTGCCAAAATCTTCATGTCATACCATATTTCCATGTGAGAAATTTTACTGCATTGTATTTTCAAGGCAGACGATTCTGTTTTTAAGTCAAGTGTACTCAAGCAGCATCTGTTTTAGTAAATTAATTTTATTAGCTTAATCTTTAGTGTATTTCTTTTTTGTCTACATTTAATATTAAACATTAAAATAATATTTTAAAGTTTGTTTAAACATACGAACATATGCCCAAACCAAAGCTTAACATGTTGAAAGCTGGAAAATATTAATGGAAAGTGAAATTTCTGCACTTACTAACATTTTTTTGATCCTTAACTATGAGAAATGGGGAATATTTAAGGTATTTAATGTATTTCAAACTTACTGATCCATTTCGTCTTTGATGGTTTCACCTTCAGAGTCAGAAGAGGAGACTCCTAAGAAAGAAAATAAACTTGTTTAGGGGGGTGCTTTTTGGAGAAATTTGTTCAAGAATCATGCAAACCTTTCCCTAGAATGTTGTAATTATATATAGTATAACGCTATGCCAAGAGAAAGAATGGCATTGCTGTGAAAATCAACCAAAACTGCCTACTGGGTAGGATGCAGAAGTGCTCTTGGCATAAGGTAGGTTTAGCGCAGTGGGCCACTGGAATAAGGAAAACATCACCCAAGAGTGAATGCCCACCTGGGTGCTCCTTGGTTTCTCTCTGAAATGACACTAGTATGACTTAGTCTGTAAGAGCTCTTTCTCTCAGATACCTGATTCTATGAATAAAGAGGAGAAATAAATGAGAAAACAAGCTTGGAGGAGAGAGAGATCTGGAGTCATATCTATTCTTTTGCAGAAGAATATTCTTATTCTGCTCTCTTCTACCAGAGTCTGGAGAAGTCATTAGCTGCGTTTACTAACAGCTGTCTTGCTGAGGCATTTGACACTTCTGATTCAGCCTTTGCTGCATCTGGAACATGCGTTTTCTCTGTCAGCGAGCATCTTCACAAGCTGTGGCTTCCAGCCAGCCCCCCAAGGTAGGTACAAACAGGCCTTGGCTCCAGTCTTGAGAGCCAGCACATCCCTGCCAAGCACGGAGATCACCCTGTAATGTCAGGGCAGTGCAAATGCTATAAAAAGGATTCGTCCTTTCAGTGTCAGATTAGATGTATGAAAGAAGAATCACAGCAAGGGAAATGCACTCTTGTATTAACACTCTTTAATTTATGAATGATTCCACTGTTGTCAGTGATGACACTCACAGAATGATATTTATCTGCCTGGCAACTGAAGAAATACAGAAGGACAGAGGGGGGGAGGGCAGGGGGAGAAATTCCACATGTGTATTTTAAATGAGCACTCCCACTATGTGCAATTTAAAATCTTGCAAAAAGGAGGGGGGGAAAAAAAGGAAAGAAAAAGACAGGAAATTAACAAATATCTTAAGCCAGGTAGGATTATTAAAATAGCATAAGGGAAGAAAAGACTCTCAACTTTGCTGATGCACGCTTTGTTTTGTTTGCAGCATCTATGGCACAAGTAGAAGATGAAATTGCTAGCATGTACCTCTGTTTTGGTTGCAAAGTCCCAATGGCAGGTTAGGATGAGGCTACTTTTATATTTTCCCATTGAAAAAGGCAAAAGGCATTCTGTATGCAATATCTACTAATGACTCAAGTGAGATGGGATTAGTAAGAAATAGATACAAAGATAAAGCTTCTATTATCTCCATAAAGTCATCATAGACAAAAAAAAAATGTAGCTTGCATCAGGATCTCAATAGACTTTCAGCTTGCAATGAGATCTGTATGACAAGCAGCAAAATAAAAATACAAGTTACAGAACTGATAATACTTGTTTGAAGAGTTTTTTTATAGAGAAATAATAAATAAGGGCTGAAACTGTTAACTTTCTGGTATGTATGCCATGCAACAAATCTAATACTCAGTTACTGTACAAGATATATAATTGTATCATAACCTTGCATTACCAATTTCATTCTGCAGCAATTGCTAACGTTACCTTCTATGTAAATCTCTGCAGAAGTGGAGTCTGTTCCATAGATGTTTGAAGCAAAGCACGAGTAACGTCCTGTATCCTCCTCGAAAGCTTCAACGATAACTAAGGAGTGTCGATCTCCTTCCTGGATAATTTGGATGTCTGGTGAGTTTTCAAGCTCCTTCCCTTCACAATACCACCTGTAAGGCCAAAAAAAAAAAAAAAAAAAAGTTGTTTATCTAGGCAAACATCTTGACAATTAGAATGACAATCAATGTCAGAAGTCTTTCCTACAACAGAACAGGTGGGATTTTAGGTAGAGTACTGCAGGCAAGTTGAATGAACAGCTGTAGGAATAAACTATTTATGATTTTCAGAATAGGTAGTTGCAATAAATAACATAACTTCTTTCCCGACCATAATTAAAATGTAATAACAAAACAGTTTACATAAGTGTGTCTAGCAAATACTCTGCTAGATATAAGGTTTTCATTGGGTAAGTAGAGGAAAAGAAAGCTCTGAATTTGAAATGCTATCAAACTAGCTTTTAATTACTCTTGAGATACTTACATGTGTATTGTGACTTAAATCATAGTAATGATCGATAGATATGATTGGTTGTTTTGTGCATACGTGGATATGGTTTTTGCTATGAAAAAAATCACTCAATTTTTAATTATGTAATTGTTTCATCCACTCTAAATGGTAGCTTGGTAAAAGGGCCTTCTGGCCTTTTGATATAGGCGAATGCTATAGAAATCAGATGAGAAACGTACTATCATATTTTGCAGCAGATTATATTACTTGTGGAAAAGCTAATAATAGGCATTTCAATAATAAGCTATATTAATGAGCATTTCCCAGCTCATAAGGTACTTTGATACATTTCCATCTCAGATCATTAAAAAAAGGATTAATAAATGTATTTGTTTAACTTCTTGGAGGCACAGCTTTTTAGAGTAGCTTGTGATATAAATTGACCATGAAGAAATCCCCAAGGGAACAGCTTGGCAAAAAAGAGTATAAGGCAATTCATACCACGGAGAACCAGAATAATGCAGGACTGAAAAGTGAGCCTCAACCGGCCTGCGAGTTAGGAAGGAGTGCAGAGCTGGAACTTAAATGCTGATTACAGAGCTAGGAAGTAAACCATGTACTGCTACTCGTGCACCATCAATCCTAGCCGCCCCGCACGGCTTCCCTAAAGCAGCCAGGGTATTCCCCAGTCTGCTGGGGGTTGTGTGTTAGTGCAACGTGTAGCTGTACAGACAGCTGCCTTGGGTGCCCGGTGTGGAAACTGTACGTGTCAGGCTTTGCCGGGGAGCTCCTGCACGCTGGAACGAATCACACTGCTGAGTACAAAGTGCCCTTTTGGGAAGGCAGGACTCTGCAGCTACAGAGCTGGAACTTAAAGTCTCGTTTTGTGTTGACATCTATTTCTTATCCTCCTTTAAGGTTGGCAGCCTCTGCTCTGAGAAGGATTGAAAATTGGTCTTAGAAAAACAACATTTATGAAAATAACACTTTCAATTGCAATAGCTGGTCAGATTGTAAATATGATGATGTCGTAAAGAATGAGAATAGGGTGTCGAATGCTTCAGCTCTCTCTTCCCTTATATCACAGCTGATGTGAAGATTTGCTTCTGTAAAATACACCCTTTTGCACTTTTATGAATGAGAAATTGGTGCTGTTTTCTATGAACAACTTCAGCCAAAGCCAACTGATACTCTTTCATTTGAACATGAGAGCCACCCACAAGGGTTCAGATCCCTTGCCAGGCCCTGGTGCCTCACTTCAACTCTAAGGAAAATGAGTTTGCACCAAGAAACTGCAGGTGGGAATCGAGGATAGCTGAACCTCTGTGTCACTTTGGCTAAGTGTTAACAGCCTCCACAAGAAGGCTCTGCAGTCAGGAGGCTACAGCTGCATCTTAAATTGCCACAAATGCTTGCTTGAAATGAATGTGAGCCAGAACTGTAAGGGAAGGTTCCTTTCCTCCTGCATGATGACTTAGCTCATTTGATAGGTTTTCCAGCACTCTGGACACTGGGATGCTCTGAGGTGCTTTCTGTAAGCAATCTACTGAGGAGAAGACAGCACTGCACTCCAGGACAGCTCTCGGCAGCCATTTGTGCTCCCTCTCCAACCACAAAGAACTTTGTTTAGAGCATTTCAAACCAGAGCATAAACAGCTCTCTGCATATTAACCAAATCCAGGCAATGTGCAGCACCTTTGGAAATTTTAGAGCCAGCTGTCAGTGTACACATGGAGGAACAACATCAGCACATGTCCTTGGGTGCCAGCTAGGTTAGTACCCATAACAAGGTAAATAACAACCTACTAGATAAAGTATTTGCTTGTATATTTTCTTTTGCAAATCCTACTTCTTATTTCTAAGAGGCTACTTAATCCTATCAATAGTTTAAATGTATTCATGTTTATTTCGAAAGTAGTTTGCATTTCCTTTAAAAATAATTTTTTTCTAACTATTTTTCTCCTGATTGGGCTGTAATTCCACCACAGTTCAAGGATCCTTAGATGCTCAAACACAAATGCCCTCAAACAGAAAGAACAGCTGCAGTTATTTTAGATTTTGCCCATAATGACTTGCCCAAGTCAGTTATTTTCTCCAGCAGTAACTAGATATAGCTTTATTCTGATGGCCTGTGCTCCCAGAAGTTTTTATTCCCTTTGCTGTTCCGTTCGGTGCTGTCCTGGACACGTAGATGCAGACACCACACCTAGCAGTGGAGATGAAAGATGGGAGGGTTGGTTTTGCAAACACACACAGCTAGTGCTTGGGGTAAAGGAACAGCTCTACCAGCTGTAGATGAGTAAAGGAAGATTTTGGCAGTCCCAGGGGAGAGGTACACTAATGTGCTCTACTGCCTTAGTTGAAAAGATCCTTGGAAATTGTTTAGTGCCTTTTTTAGGTTCCAGACACAGAAATCACGTTGGATTCCCAAGATCCCAAAAAGCAATTTATTTGATTTTATGGCTTATTTTTCTCTTTTAAGAGCTGAAGTTTTCATAATTGACTATGGTCACATTTTCAGGAGAGAAGACCTAGCGTTCGCGCACAGTTGTGTGACTACAATCCCAAATAGGGCGTTTGACAGTGCAGATGGCCATCGGGATGCGTAATTCATGCAGGCAATTGTGTAACTGGGAGCTGAGTCACGGCACTTACTCATGTCTCTTCATATACCTGCTTCCTGCCTCTTCCTTACAGTTTTACAGGAGCCTTGTTTTATCATATTAGCTTTAGCACTTAGGAAAAACTATTGAGGAAAGAAATAAGCACGTTCTAGAATTTGATGTCTTTTTCAGCAACATGTTTTCAGAACGTAAAATAACTTAAACAGTACAACGTTATTAGTGTCCTCTCAAATGTGTTTTCTCACTTGTGTGACACAAAGCAAAACACAGCACAAAATGCTGCAATAGAATCACGAGGAAGACACGAGACCTCTCTGTGTTCCTACTGACCAGCTTTTCTGATCAACCTGTCACATTTGCATAGGTAAGTAGGTACCGCATGTTTTTGTGAGGCAAAACCTAATCTCCTAAAAGCAAAATTAGAAACAGGATTTGTGTCTTTGCAAGCTTTTTCTCCCAGTTATTTAGCAATACATGACTAGTATGTTCCTTTCATAGACTCAAACAGACGATGAGGCAGGATTGAGTTACTTCTTTGCAGTTTTTTTTTTTATTTTGGCAGTCCAAAATTTACAACGTAAATGATTTAAAGCCACAGGGGTAAACTTCTGTTTCATATCTGGGCTTAATTTTCCTATGCGATTTAGTCACTAATTTTGTGTTACTTAATGTTAAATTTTTTTGAGATGAAGCCAAGAGAAAGAGTATAGTCAAGATAAATTATCTTTTTGCACTACTTTTAAGTGAAAAATGATGATTTTTGTCTTGTAAGCTTTAGGGAAATCATTGGTGTGACTGCTTATTAACATTTTATTTTATTCTTACCATTGTACGTGGTAGCAATGAAATGTCATTTACAGGAGGAGTTCTGACATTGAGATACGTGACATGACTAAAGTAAGTCTTGTCCGTCACTGACATTTCATTCCTGCCATGAATTGTAACGATAGCTTCAGAAGACAAGGCAGGTTCACATTAAGCACAGGCCATGTCATCCACTGTGCCAAATTCATCCTAGGTCTAAATCCATTGATTTGAATGGAGTTAAACATTTGCTTTTTTAGAAGTGGAGAGCTTAAAGTGATAAATGATTTAATTTCACAGAGCAGGAAAAAAAAATCTTACAGGATTTTAGCATCTCTTAATCTGTAATTAGTTGCCAATGTTCTCCTTAACCAAGGCAGTGCTAAAATGCACCTTTTAAGCTCTCTAGGCCTATGGTAAAGAATGCTTTCATGGAAACTGTATGACATACAGCCTGTTTTTAGAACATCAAATCCTCATGACACTTCCAGGATGGCTGCGTATGCCAAACCATGCAACGTGATTCATAAGTAAAATTAACCTAGGAGTGATGAGCCAAACAGTTTGGAGAAATGTGGGCACCTCTGAACTTGAAGGAATAAGGAGCGCTCTCCTCGCAGAGCGCAGTGAATGTCATTCCTAGCATTAGTCACACAGAAACAGAGCTGTAGAAGGAAGCTTGGGAAGGAGGAATCAAAACCTTGGATTTTTTGCAAATCTGCCAGACATTTCTCTTAAATACTCACTTCTAATCTGCACTATATTCAGTTAATTGTTCAATGTTTATAGGAAAGTCCTTTTACTTGTAAGCTAACACCAGAGCTCACTACAAACCTATGAACTACAGGATACATCTCTATTCCTCTTTTTCTATATCATTGCATTTATTCAATACCTAAAAGATACTCAAAAAAAGCGAATAACATTTCATTGAAATTTCTTTTCAGGTAGCCTTAACCTGCTTTTTCTAATGGTGTGCTTAGTTATATTTCTCTAAAACATATGGGCTTATTTGCTATGATACTAGCCAGTTGTACATTAAGGCTGAGCTACCTTAGAAAGATTTGGACAAGTCCATAGGGAGCCAAACAGGTTTTTAGCACTTTATATTCAGATATTTTCAATAAGATTCCAGCTGGTTCTCTTGCTTCTCCATCCAGTTTTCTGTTTCTGACTGACCTGCTAAATATACTAGTTACCTCTCAAGCCTGTAAAAACTATACAGCTTTTACCACTGCCACTGATATTTGGCCCTGATCTGTCATGTGGGTCATTTACACCACCCTTTTTACATCATCAGTTGTTCTGTACTCCCTCATTTTCAAACCCAGCATTTTCCATGTTTTTTTTTCCATCATATTTTCCACTCTTTTCCATTCCTGTGATACAGCAGGGTTTTTTCTAGACCTTTTATCTCTCTCCTAATCCAAAATAGATTAGTATAACCTACTGATTGCTCCTAGTGGTGACTGAGCAACTACATTACAGAGCTTGTTCAATCTTGTTGCTGTTTCACAACGTTCTGGGTTCCCACAGTACCACTCCTACATTGTAAGTATATATATATTATGAGTGCTATATGGATACCTTATGATTGATTTGTGTGATTAGCTGTTGCAGTGGAAGTGACAGAGGGCACGGATATAATCAAGCATGTATTGGCTTGATTATATCCTTGAATTATATCAAGGAATTCCAGGGAAAATTTATTTATGGAATGGGGCATTTAGTTAGGCTGAGGGAAGAAGAAATCGTGCCTAAGAGACACAGCAGTAAACTTTGTCATCAGTTGCTGCCTTGCCAATGATTCCTTTCTTAGATACAAAAAGCAGTAGTCCCATGTTGTTCACCTCTTAAATGCCTCTCTCCTGTTCTTGTGTAGATCCATGGATTTGGGGTTAGCTGTAAACCTGGGAAAGCTGGTACCCTCAAAGCGAGGTGGTTGTCAGTGCCAAGCCTGGCTCTGGAAACAGCTCAGCAGCTACAGCCATGGGGCTGCTGCCTTCCTTGCTCTGGAGCTCTGCGCAGTGGCTCAAAGACAAGCACTGTATTTAGTGAATGGTGTGGTCCCCCAGGCCCCGTGCTTTGGGGAACACGTACCCCTAAGTGTGTTATTTTCTGGTTTCCTTATACTGTGACAGTGACTAGAAAAGGCCACAATCACTGGCAGTTTATGAAAATTTATCACAGACAGATGAGTTTCTTTACACCCTTTCACAGAGTTACTCCTACGCATTGGAGCTGAAAGAATCTTGAATGAACAAGAAAAGAAAGAATTGTTAACAAACAGTGACAGTCAGGAAGCTCTTTGCAAGCAGCTAACCCTCCCAGCCCTCTCCTTAATACAGCAGGAATGTGTGTACACACACATACACGTGTGGAGGGAGAGCTCATACTTACCCCCTGAAACTTATCTTTCATTTGCAGCCCTGACTGCTTAAGCAGTTATATATCAGTTAAAATAAACTATAAATAAAGTATAAATAAATAAACTATATCAGTTAAAATAAACAGAATCCAATGTTGACTTAGAGATTTCAATAGAAAAGCTTCTATTTTGTTAGGACAAAAATAAACCCAGGTTACGAAGATTCCATCATGGAATTCCATGGAAGGAAGCTGTCCCTGAACTGGGCACACCCTGGGGACATCCTGGCCATCCATGGAGACACCATGGGGTAATTCGTTGTTCTGGATTTCCTGATTAGCCCTCCTGAGGCTTCAGTGATGCTATAGTTTCAATTTCTATTTCAGATATTCATTAAATGCCTAAATTTAGGCTATGAATACTCCATCAATTTTATGTTATGTTAAAGGCATTGGTATGGTGCACTTTTAAGAAGATGGAGAGATTTCTTTCTCCTGGAGAAATGTATATATTTAACACAGTGTGCCAGTGCACGTGTGTATAAGTTAGCAAGTCAGGGTTCTTTTCTGAATACAAAGATGTAAAGGCTGAGTTTGGGTACAGATGCAGACACATATGAGCAACCTATTTCAGTTGTTTTAGTTATGTAAAGGACAGTGAGCAATGAGAGAAGATAGTTATTTCTCAGGTCTTAGGTCAGAGATCCTTTTTTTTAGTATATATCAAAAAGTATTTTCAAAACAAGTATCTGGAGAAAGCTCAAAATCTCTTAGTCTCAATCTTTAGAAGCAAGAGATGTCTTCAGACAAGGCTGTAGCAAAGAGTTTGGACACACAGCATAGTAGAAAGCATATCCTTCTTGAACAAGATATTTCCCTCTAGTTTCAGCGCAGATACCTATTTCATAAACAAGCAATTTGATCTTTTAGAAATCTACATGTCTATCAAGGAGGAGATACCCAGTGGCTCACTGTGGGTGCAGGTCCTGACAGGGGCTGAGAACCTGTGGGTTGCACTGAAGGCCCTAGTTGGACAAAACAGCCTGGCAATCACAGTTTGGAAGAGGAACCTATAAGCTGAGGTACTTCTCCACTTGATAAGATTATCCATAACTAAAGATGGGCCATAGCAAGAGAATTTATTTGTAGATCCTTGTTCCTGTAGATTTAATAATGGCTTGTAAAAGCTTCTTCCTTCTCAAAATACAGCAGTTGGTGTGACCCAAATTGCTTGGGAAAACTAAGGAAGTGGAAAACAAGGACACTTTACCACACAAATCTTTGGAGCATCCATGTTTGGACTTTGACGTGGTCATCACTTGATGGTGGTGCCTATCAAATTGATGACAAAGATGATAAAGGCGTTGACTGCAGTAGAAGTTGTAGTAATGCTGTACACATCGTTGTCTAATTATAAAAGGAAGTCAAGGACTGTAATGAGATTTCCCTGGATGAGCTGACAACTGGAAAGCATGGACCATCTGTGAAGCTCAGACTGCCTTAATCAGATGCTGAACATACAAACGTCTCTATAGCTATTTAGAAAAGTAACAGAGATTTCTCAAATGCCAACAAAAGGACTGGCAGACGTCTAGACTATGGTACTGCAGATGACAGGATGCAATAAGTATTGTACCTTTCTAGAAGATAGATGGAATATTCCTTTGGAATTGTTCTTTTCCCTCAAAGGACATAGAATTCCTCCATTGTAAATGAGATTGGCCCTATGAGCTCTGGATGAACAAATTTAGATTTAGAAATACTGATGAGATCTAAGAATTTTCAAGGTAGATGCAAATGTTATAATAATCTGTTTCTTATTCCATTGATGTCATTGATGAATAAAGTGTCACATCTCCTTTCATCTCCAGTGATCTCTGCAAATGTTGCTTGTTTGACCTTCAAAATCGTTATAGATGTAAGTGAAAACTGTAGCATCAGATTTAGCAGGCTAGTCACACAACATAAATAAATATCAGTTAATCAGGGTGTTCTACACAGTAAAACAGAAGTGTGTTTTTCAAGGTCATACAGGAATTGTTGTCAGAACCTGAATTAGAATTAGGCTGCACCTGGGTATTTATGTAAAAACTGAAATTAACTCATTTTCATATGTGGATTTTTTTTAGTTTGTTTATAGGAATCATCTCAAATACTTTCAAATATGAGCCTGAAGTCTCATGGCCTTTGGTATTTTAGCTGGTTTACATGATCTGTGACGCTTCTAATTTCTGTAAAGATAACTAGCATTTCTCATTCAGGTGGTAGCACTTTCCTTTGGTTATGGAAGTAGAGCTTTTTAAAAACAGGTCTCTAAAATTCAAAGACAACAATGTTCCCCCAAATACGTTGTCTTAAAATACTGGCAACCTTCTATATGATTTGTAGGATGTGGTAGACTGACTTAATCGGTTTTGATATCCAAGATCAAAGGCCTCCTGCTACAGATTACCGAAACACAAAAATCCAAACATCTGCGAGGGATAAGGCATATACCTAATGGCACAGAAATACACAATGGCAAGTGCAGAATATGTTTACCTGACTTCTGGTGCTGGAATTCCTACCACAATGCAGTCCAATTGCACTTTGGTTCCCTCAGGAACTTCCCTGCTTTTCAGCTTTTGTGTAAAGCGTGGTGGTTGTCCGATGGGCTCATCAGAATACACAGATGCAGACTCTGATTCGGGTTTTAACTCTGCACTTGCTAATTCATCAATAGATTCCAAGTTTGCCGCCTGGTGATCATCTGTTTTTTCAAATGTTTTCTCGGTTTCATTTTCCAAGTCTTGAAGTATCGGAACGGAAAGTCTTTCTCTGTTTTCTGATGTGCTAGAAAAGCTAGAGCTCCCTTTCTGAGCAGACTTATTCTTAGAATCAATTTTACTCCGGTAGTTTTTGCATGTGCGGGGTCTTATTCTTTCCGAGTTGTGAGCTTTAAAAAGTGAGGAGAGCTCCTCAATAAAATCTGCTGCCTTGTTCAGGAATTCCTTTTTTGATTCTGATTCAGAGGGAAGCTGCTGTTTCTTCAAATCTTGAGAGCTCCCTTTGAAGCCCTTGGCATCTCTGACATGGTCCTGGGAAAAGCTGGAGTGCAGGCCATTGTCTGACGATTTCAAAGCTGTGGACTGGGCTGTTTGCTTGTTTGGAACTGCTTTTCCTGTGTTTTTCAGCGGGTCAGAGGGATGATGTGAATGTGTCTGAAGCTCCTCACGTTTAGTTTCAAGTGGATTCTGATCAATAGCTTGTCTTGCGAGGTTTACGCTTTGATCCAACTCTTCTTGGCTCAAAAAGGCAGAGAGATCTGGAAGGTCATCTTGGGCGGCTACCTCGTCGGCATCGCCAGAAGTGTTGCCATAATGGAAATTGTGTGAAGCTGGTTCCGATCTGCTTCTTTCTCTGTTCCCTTGATGTTTAGTTTCAGCTAAGTAACTTTCTCTCAGCAGCTGAGATATTGAAGTAGAGGATTCTAAACTGTCGTCTTGCATGCTGTCAACAAAAAGGACAAAGAGGAGCACACCTTATCAACAGCAGATTTGTCGCTGCACAGAATCACATGCTTCTGAAAGCAGAACACAACATTTTCAAAGTGCATCTGTGTGCTGACTCTGACTTGCGAGTGCAGCCTCGGTTTAGAAAAAACCTCTCTCTATACACACTCCTTACCAGGTACTGTTGCCCAAAAGTGGCTTAAGCAAGTGAGTTTCAATGTCAAAATCTTTGTAATTGCCGATGCGTGAGCTAAGAATCCATTAGATTAAATACTGGCTATTTCGAGGACTGAAAGTTATAAGGGAACAACTACTTTAAATAAATTTAGCTTAGAAGATACTGAGGTAATAAGTAGATGAGCCCTCAAAAGCATTTGAGGGATGAGAAGGGAAGGGGTCAGAAAGAAAAATATTCTATAATGTCAATTTTTGTCATAAAGCTATTGCATTTATAGGAAGCAATAATGGTGTGCAACGTATTATACTTTCTTAAATTAAGCATTATTTCTATTGAATTATCTATTTACAGTAAGTAGAGAATTATGTCATTATTCAATAGGAATATTACTTATGATACAGACCTTTCAAAATATTATCTTACGTCATGCTGGTTCTGAAAAAATGTACTATAGATGAGAGGGCAGTACTGGAATGTCTGACTGCCTGATAAGTGAAGCTAATTCTTCCCCTTTAATACTTAAGTCCGTATTTCTGCATGTTGTTCTCCCTTTTATCTACCAAATCTACCCAAAGTCAATATGAATGCAGAGTTCAGGCAGCCTACTAACACAATCATCTTAAGGTTTCTAATTATGAAGACAAATACTATTCACAACCTTTCTGATTTACCTTACTGCAGAAGGACACTGTTTCTGCAGTGGTATCAGCAGAGGGGAATATGCCTTTACCTCAGCTATTTCCCTTCACAGCCTTAGGTTGTAGCTTAAGATGCCAGAGAAAGAGAAAAGAATTTTTTT
>VZSG01000374.1:414189-434218 GCA_013398315.1 Nothoprocta pentlandii | reverse complement strand
CCTGGGGAAAGGCTGGTGAAAAGGCAGCTGGTAATATTTTGTATTGCTGCAGTATTTACTCCATAAATATGAGCGAGCAATCTCTTTTCAAAAATTGAAACTTCCTTTGACCTTTTTACATTTTTTTGTTGAATGAATGTAAAGCTATTGTATGATTATGTGTATTTTGAGACCTAAATCCCTCTATCTGGTGTCTTATTTTAGTAAAATAAAAAAAAAAAAAAGTAAAATCAGTAAAGACAACAAAGTCATCAAAACAAAATTTTCAATAATTTTTTTAGCCTATAGGAAAAATGACAAGTTGGAGTATAAATTACATGCTTCTAAACACCTACTCCCCAGCTCAGGCCTAAAGCTGAGCTGGATTCTGCAAGACTAACCAAACACAAATTGTCTGGCACCGTGTTTCAGTGAAGCTGTGGTACGTAGGAGAACACGGATTTGGGAAGCCTACATTAGATGCTGTTGGGAGGCGTTTCATGACTGCATAGAAAATGTAATATAATCTCTTAGGAGAACAAAGAGGTCTCCCTGAGGCATAAAGTTCCTGCTCTGTATGTACAACTCCTGCTTGCTCAGCTTTTACTTCTTAAACAGCTGTGCAACCTCACTGAAGCTGAGTGCGGTTAAGGGGTTACGTTATCTTGTTTACGTGCTGATAGTGTACTCAGTGCTGTAAAGGTCACAGCTAAATCTACAGTTTCAACTCTGCAGATCTTATATACGTTCTAACACCGGGAGTTTGCAGCCTCAAAGACAACCTTGCTCGTGAATGAACTGCAGATCTAGAGGAGGGCTATAACATAGGGCCAGGCTGGCTTGAGACCTGGACCCTATGGAGCTTTTTTTATCCTACTTAAAAACTGAAGGGAAGAAGCAGAGCCACAGCTGACTTTTGTTTTGCTGCATGATGCAGCTGGCTTAGTTTGAAAAAAGAGCTGCATGTGCTTGAATTAGGAGGTCACAGGAGCTAGAGTCCCTCCTGGAACGTCCCTGGAGGGATGCAGCAGCAGTACAACCTTGCTAATAAGATATCAGCCAGCTTTGTGTATCCTTGTGTGGTTTTTGTTGCTCCAGAGGAAGGTGGCTGTATCTTACATATTTGGAAAACTAGGACTATCATATAACTTGTCTTGCTAGGTTTCTTGATCACTCTTTCTGAAACTTTTCAGGAACACCCATCTTCATTTCATCTCAACATCTGCAAATGTTATCGGAGCTGAGGAAAAGCTGGAGATCTTTAGAGAGCACTGGTCAATCTACAGAGCAGATGCAAGTAGAGAAATAAATACTGAGTGATCAAAAGCTGTTGCAACCAATAAAAGGTAAAGGGCTACTACATTAGTTGTAGCTTTGAAATCATCTGGTTTATGAACTTATCTGACTTTCTCCCTTTCTGTTTGTAAGATCTTACTTGGACTTCTCATTTAAGTGCCATGCTTATTTCCACAGAGGTTGTTAACCAAAATGCAACTTCTCTGCAGACAACCATGGTCAAACAATGGTTTGTTTAATATGAAGCCCCGGGTCTTGTGTGTCTCCTATTTATCTTTTGAACAGAGCTTTGAAACACAAAATAAATAATATCTGTTTATTCCTTCTGATATGAGAAGACTCTTTCAAGCAAAATATGTTTGGATTGACAAAATAGCTGTACAAGGTTAGTCTGAAAAATGTATGGTGCAGAAGCCACCGTGTGATAACAAAAGGTGAAAAAACACACGAAAATACAAAATGCTTGCTGGAATGAAAGTAGTAAAATCGGAACATGCTTGCACTGTTGGTTTGTTTTGTCAAGCTATAATACAACTGCACAAAGCACCTTCTGTTCAGATGACCAGACCAGGCCACACATGAAAAAGAGAAAGCCATTTGTCTGTTTATAGTCCCTGAGTGACCGTTTCAGTCCTGGCTCTACCCCTCTGAGGACAGCTGAGCAGGTGTGAATGGGAGGAAACCTCTCAGCAGAGGAGCCAGAACAACTTTCTTCCTTCTGAGCGTGCAAGCAGAAGAGCAGAGGGCTGGCATGGGGAGGCAAAGTACTGGTGAGAATGAACCTGATGCCAAATGCAGGCTGCAGACAGCCTGCACCTTTGTTCTGAGCACACTCAGAATCTGAATATTGCCTCTAACTCTTCCCTATTTTCAGCTTGTGGAGAAGATAATTTTTATTCTATCTTTAGAAAGAGAGAAGTTGGATACTAATTGAATGTAAACTTGGCCGCTGTATTTTTAACGTGTTTTGAATGACGTGGCATATCTGATCAGATGGAGAATGTTGAGTTTCCAGACAACTCTGTTTCGAGTCTTGAGAGACGTCTGGTTTCTGTTTTTATCTGCAAGGAGTGGGACTCTTCAAGCAGTGGAGAGGGCTGATAATTGAGGGAAGCTGAAGCCATCCCGATTTCATAGCTAGGGGAGAACAGCTTTGTTTCCAATAAGGTCCAGCATGCAAGCAGACAAGGTCTCTGGAGCAGAGAACAGTAAGGTTAAATTCAGTGTATTTTAACTTGATGTCTTTTCAAAAATATCTTTTCAAACTTTCTTTCCAGTGAGCAAAAAAGTGCTACCAGAGGAACAACTGTTATGTCCTAGGATTGATTAATGATAAATAGGATTGATTAATGATAAATAATTTGCAGTCTGAAAAAAATCTGTCTTAATGAACCAGTATCGAGGGACCAAACTACCAATCATAGCTCCAAACAGAGTCGTTTAGGATGGCAAAAGGAGACCCACTAGCAGTCACTAGTCCTCCAAACACTAATGCACTGAGGGCAACAGTTTTTGCTCTTGCTGTCAACTAAGACACCAGCAGCAGTGACCTTGGGCACCTGTTGCTACTGAGAGGCATCAGAAGGTGTCACAAACAAGGCTCACTGCATGTGCTTGTTGAGGCTATTGAGCTAGTTTCCATTAGCCAGCTAGTTGCCCAAACATGCTGTGCCTGTATTTATTAGCCAAATTATCTTTGGGTAAAATACACCCAAAGGGAGAAGTAACTTCCACTGTTTTGGCAGTGATTTGACCTAAAACTCATTTTGTGGAAACTTGCCTCGTGTGACGCGGTCGAGCCTTTCATTGCCTGAGCCTTATTAGAATGGTTGCTGAGTCACTACTGAAAGAATCTGGGCACTTATTAAGAAAACAGCAATAGTGAAATCTGAAAATCAAAACTGAAGGGATTCCTGGGTATGTCTGGGGGCAGGACATCTTTGTTTCTTTTATTTTTTTTTTTCGGTGATGAGAGACATGTTTTAAATACTTGATGCCCTAAAGACAGTTTTTTCAGACAAACACTGTTTTACTTAAGTGTAATAAAGATGTTAGCTGCAGATAAAGCATTTAATCACTTTATTTGTTCTTCAGGTGGATTTAAAAATGAGTTATTAATACATGTTGTTCCTGTCTGGTTTTTCAAGCTACTGTAAGTCTAATATTAGACTGTTTCACATGAAACTCGGGTATGAGAACGTGCACCAAAGCTGCTACTTTGCTTGCATGGTGGCACCTTTGGGGGCTTTGTATGCCTCTTTTCTGAAGCTGAAAAATCTGGCAAATATTAGAAGCTATATCCTCTTCCAGTTAATTATTTGAAAATCGGTTCCATTTATCCATACACTAGGAGTTTTATGGATGTTTCGGCTGCATGATAACTGCTACGAAGATCAAGCTAAGAGGTGACAGAAGTGCTGTGTCTTGCAGACATTTGAAGATCACAGTCACATTCTTCCATGCTTGCAGGAATTTGCACTTTGCAATTGCCATTGTCGCTGTTCCCGTTGCTGCCTGTTGACATGTGGTGGCTGCTGCAGGACAGATTTTGAAACTCCAGGCACATGAAAGGTTAGGCTGGAGTAGAGGGCTAAGCTTAGCACACTCGAATGGGTTTGAGTGTGGGTGGAAAAGGGTGTAAAATTATTTTTAATAACTGTTTTTAGAAAGCTACTTGAAGTCGGGTACTCTTCTGTTTTAAACACATTAGTACTTTGAATTCCACTTCTTGTAATGAATCAGAAAGCCACGTTACTGAACTCCCATTTCCAAGTAACGTAATTAAGTAATGGAATTTAAAGAGGGACCCTCCAGGCCCTGGGGCGAAACAGCATCCGATGGAAACAAAACTCCCCTGAGAACAAGTAGGATAAAGGTTATGTCTGGGTTTAGGAAACCTTCTACTTGATCATGTGTATTTTTCAATACAATTTTTTTAATATTCTAAGTATGATTTGCATTTTCTTTAGTCTCTAATTTATTTAACAGCTTCCAGACCTTAAAACTGGCTTAGAATAAATGAATTGGATTGTATGAGGCTGATAGTTGTATATTCCTCACAGTTATATAATTTCATAAATAGTGGAAAAAATAGGTAGCACTTTTCTAAATTTCTTCACATACTGCTGTCGTTGTCTTGAATGTAGATGCTGTTTAAAAGTTTTCTTAACTATAGTTATAACTGAATTATGGCTGCTGCTGCTTCTGTTCAGATAACCAGGATGAGGCTGCCCTCTGCAAATATGACTGCTACTAGTCCAGCTTCAGGCTTTAACTACATTACAGTGTAAAACTGAAGAAACTCAGTTTAAAGTGCCCTGGATTTACTCGGAGTAGCCGTGAATCACTCTTCTCATCTCCTGGCCTCTCTGTCTTTAATGCCAAACAGTTGCATTTTTAAGCAGTTTCAAGTGCAATGCAAGCTTTTCCTCTATGATCGTGAATGTTAAAACTTGAGAGTGTGATAGGAAGCTAAAGGGAAGAATGAAAGAAAAGGAAAAATACAAAGCATCCAATATTTGAAATTTGGGGAAATTATTTTCAAATCATTCTTTAATGACCTGTGAGTTGCCTCATGTCTTTTGAATATTCATGATTATGGATTGGGGCCTTAACTGGTAAAACTACCTTTAAACTTCCTTTAAATTTACATTCCTACGTAGATTTTCATAAGAAAGGGAATAGAGAATTGAATTATTGTCTACATATAGTTAAACAATATAATGCTAAATAATAAGTAGTTATGCTATACTAATATAAGTATTATGCTAAATAATAAGTAGTATTATGTAAATAATATAAAACTAGAAGTAAATGATCTGAAGCTGAGACTGTTTAAAAGAGTCTATATTTCTGTAGCAGAGAGTTCTTCTAGACTTCTTTTTGAAGTGATGTTATTGTCTTCTGTGCCTCTTTTTCTCTTATTTGGAAGTGTTTGCCATTTCATCTATTGGCATTTGAAGATGTCCCAAAAGGTAAAAGCACCTATTTTAAAAGAAACTTCTATTGCTAGAAATGTGAAAGTTGAAATGTATTCTCCCTCATTACGACTGCATTTCATCCCTATGTCTTTTCCTTTTTCCACTGTCAGCATAATCGCACAGGCCACAAAAGAAAAGAGATGGCCTTGATGCTCCCAGAAATGGGATGGGATAAATCCTCTCGCTCCACCAAAGATGCCTGTGCTCGCTCAGAGCTAAGCCACTGAACACTTACCTGGCCTCTGACCTCAACACTACAGTAGCGGGACGTCCTGACAGCACAAAATATTTAACTCTTCTTCAAGGTAAAAAGAACACTCAAATCTCTTCATCTTTTTAAAAAATTCCTTCATGCTATTGTATAGTAGAAAGACTCCTGTGTTCTTTTTAGTCTGATCAAAAAAGAAAAGTCTTTATTTCTTCATATTTAGTACTGTCCCTTAGTGTTGCTCAACTTGAGAACTTCAGACCCTTTCCTACCCTTGCTTTAAATTCTGTGCCCTTTCGTCCTTTGCAAACATGGACAAACCACACTACAAGGCCTTCAAACTGCTAATTCTCTTTCAGGAATTGTAACCCACATCACTTATACCAGGGCATGCCTTTTGTTCCTGCTAACTGCATAAGTGAGCAGTGCAGAAATCCCCAATGCATGAGGCTGAGGATTACTAGAAGCTTTTAGTTCAGGACTGAAGGTACAACTTAGCTTTAAGTGTTAAAAAGTGATTTAAAAATCTGCTACATCTTCACCCTAAACCGACCAATTTCTGTAGCATATGAAGTGCCGTAGTGGAATTCACACAGCCTAAACGCTGAGCAACATTCTCTCTGCTGCACCCAGTGGGAAAGGACTTGAAATTGAGCCTTCAATTAGACACTTAAAAAACTAGGCACAAAAAATGCCAGACTTGTATTTCTTTATATGTTTTTTTCTAGTTGCACCTTTTTCTCTCTTTTTTTCACCTTCTCACTGTATGTTCTCTCTCTGTCTGCTGCTCTCGCATTTTAAACTTTTTTTTCCATCTTCTGTTAGAAGCTTGAAACATAATAAGCTGCCACAATGGATTCATAATTAGTAATTATGATGCTTAAGTGGGATTTAAATTAGGCAGAATCCGTGTGGAATACTACTGTTTACAAAAACAAAACCTAATCCAGTTTTTATTAAGTGAACTATGTTGTTGTTGTTACATTTTGTTTTTTTGTTTTTGCCAGCAATTTAGACTATGATTTTGATTTCATTATCCAATTGCTGTTCCATTTGTATTCTCTTATAAAATATACCTAGGCTGCTAATTCCTAGCAGCTGTTGGTCAGAAACATTCCAGTGGTACCACATCAAAACCTATTGTAAAATCTGTAAGGAATGCAGAGGAATAGCAAAGCAGCGCCTGACGCCCACTTCTCTGTCATTCTGCACAGTCTGGCAAGTACCAGACTTCACTCCTGAACTGACTGTAAATGATATCGGATAGGAAATTGGTAGTTCTGTTCAGCTACCCGAACTTAGAAACTTCCTGTTGTTGTTTGATTTTGTTAATGCTTTCTAAAAGGGGAAAGTAAATAAATATCTTGACCTTAGGAGCCTTCAGGAGGTGTAGAAGAGGAAGAGCAGCAATATTGAAGTATATGAAATGGTTCCATTAACACTTGCTGATTTTGTTTTCGCTACTAAACTCTAGACCTTCTTCAAAATGTGAAGCTAACGATGAAAGCAAAACTGCTGATAAGTGCACAGTGCCTTTAGCATGATTTGCACAAATTTCTGTTGACGTAAACTCTAGAGCTTCTCTGTTCTCTTGTAAATTGTTGGCGTATTATTTTGTAAAATTTAAGATGGGCTTCTGATTACTGCTTAATGCTGCAATATATTGGGCCAAACATTTGCCACTGACAGTCAAATGCTTTCCTGAGAGAGAGAGAAAGAGAGCAAGGGAGATAGGGAGCTCAGGGGGAGAGCTATGCCCTTCTAGCGGGACTGTTCCTGCAGCTGTTGTGTACATTAATCCAGAGAGCAGAGCTCCCAGCACTAAATATAGCCAGCGGGGTCATTTTACATGACAAAATAAATAAATAAATGATAGAAATTATTTAACTATTGGCTTGTGTTAAATCAGCCTTGATTTTGTTTAAGAAGGCAATTTGAGTGACGGTACCCTGGTTAAAGGGTGAATACCAGAATGCCATTATTTCAGAGTGTGGAGGGAGGAAGAAAATACAGTGCCAGCAATGAACTTTTCAGGTCATTCCTATCTTCTGTTGACTTTCCGGAGGAGCCAGACTGGCTCCAAGTGAGTTTTGAGACCACCAGGGATATTCAAGCCCTTCATAAAGCTGCAGAGCATTGTTTCTCTTCCATTGTGATCCACATGCCCCAGTGTAATTTAAGTCAGCCACTTAAAACATGATTTACTCCCTGCATTTGTCTTAGCAGCAATAATTAACATGCAAATATACACGCTCACCTACCCCCTCTGTACACGTGCAGCAAAATCAGAATACAGACCAATCTAAAGTTGAGGAATTACCTTTTTGAATTGCTCCAGATGTCGCTGCCCAGCGCTGGCAGTGAGCAGGGATGCCAGTTATCCAAAGGGTGAGCTGAAAGCTGTGGAAGCAGGGAGCTTCTCCGAGTCCTCCGGACCAGCAGCAGCCAGCTAGGAGTCCATGCGGCGAGGGAGGCTAGCCTCCCTTTTTCTGAGGATGGCTGCAAGAAGCTGGACAACCTGTCACCACCGGAGCAATCGCGGTTGTCAGTGTGCAGGTCCCGAGTTATTTTGAGCCTGGGGAACCATGTGCCTGCGGAGCATTCCAGCTCATTGGACAGGAGAGCGTGGAGCACAGGGGTCCTGCCGTGCCGGCAGCACCTATGGGCACCGAGCGGCGGCTCGTGCCCCGCCAGCCGGCCGCCGGAGATGCTTCTGCAGGTTCTGCTGATTCATCCAATCCATATTGTGTTCCCCTTGTCCGCCCGCCTCAGCCTTTTAAACGGGATTATTCTGTTCCTTAGCTTTAGGTTTTGCCTGGAACTCAGACATTTCTGTCACTGGGAAACCCCTTGGCAGGTAACAATTTAAGTTTTGCAGCTCCAAGCTCAGCAAAAGTGTGCGAGGGGATTATTTTTCATAACTCCTGACTTCTCAGTGTTCAGTTCAGTAAGTAGTGCAACAGGGCACAAATCCGTACAGATGACCTGTAAAACAAACCCTCTGAAAGGCAGAACGGCTACTGAGCGCCCCAGAATAAACTGTCTGGGGAAAAATAGTTTGAAGAGGTAAATGAGACTTAGCTGTAAGTCTCAAACTGAAATAGTAACAGATGTTAAATAATTTCAAAGTACTTCAAGCAATACACAGAGAACGCCTATTATTGTACAGAATACCACTGTAAAATTGATTTTTCTGGCGAAAAACAGGAGTGACTAAAACCTACCATATATCATTTGGAAAATGTAGAGATTAGATTTTCTTTTCTACTCACTCTAGATACCAGCAGCAGCAACAAAAACATCTGTGTAAGTAAACTTTCCAGCTTATCAAAAATGATGCTTGATTATTGATATATTATTTATCAAAAATGCTAGTCACAAAGCCATTTTTAGAAGATTACGTGATGATATGTATGTGTTAGAAGCTAGCCCTTTCCCCAGCTAATTGCTTTAGACTTTCTTCCAGTTCTGTCATAATGCATCAAGTAAGCTCCTTTGTTAGCAAAGAGGTCCTTTAATAAGATGTAGTCAAGAAGACTGTTTTACATGCGTAACAGTATGAAAAATCATAGGTAAAGGTAACCCTAACTACCCTCCTTACATCTTGAGGGTAGTTTTCTTTCTTTTTCCTCTCTCTTTATAAAATACAATTGTCAGAATAGCTTGTGAACATCAGTTTGATTGGTGATGATCAGTGTGATTTCTTCTGTGATACAGAGAAATTGTATAGCGAACCTATAACTTCTTTTGGGGAGGCGGGATAGGAATTTTGTGTATTTGCTGAGGTGTAATGTAGGTTTATGCCTAGAATAGAGGACAACTGTGTTCTTTATGCTATTTGTAACAGTTTTGCACAGTGGCTTCTGGCTTTCATTTCCAGGAAAACTCTGAAATACTTTTATGGGAGAATTCCCAATCATGGTGCCATTTGCCATGTCTAATCTGAAGATTTTTTTGCTTTACAATATGATATGGCTTAAAATACCTTAAGTATTTTAAACACTTGTCTGTAACTTAATATGGCTTTGCAATTGTTTATAGGAAGTGATTGTGTGTAATAAGACTTTAGGGTAACTCTTTAAAGATTATACTCGAAGCTAGTTTATATATCTCTAACTGGCTGGTATTTGGGGAGCTGGGACAGGAAGGAGGAAACAAGTTTATTTCATAGCTAAATAATCTGACAGGACTGCTAGGTAATAGGTAATTCAGTAAGTGCTTTGCTGGATATTAACTGAGGTTCAGTTCTGCAATTTGCTGCACAACCCAGCAATTCAGCTGACAAAATGCACTGAAACTTTGGAAATCAATTATCTATCCTTAAAGTCAGTAGCAATTACATAGTTTTTGGCTTCCACACACAGAATCTAATCAAATTTAACTATTCTTGACTGTGAGGGCAATTAAGAAAATAATGAGGAGGCCAGCAGTTTGCAAATAGTTTAAGCAGTGTGTGGCCATTTAGTGCAAGTTAACAAAATTATGCAATTCAAAGTGATCGTTGACTGAAGCCTCTATGATCCAAAAATACACTTAAAATTTTTCAATTGCAAAAGAGACTTTTAAGTAAAATGCTAGATTTGCAAAATCATTGAACAATCTGTGCAACAAATGAAGTAAGGATTACACAGAAATGACAGCACCGAGAAACCTTGGCAGTTATAACTGTGACAGTCAGACTGACCATAGTGACAGCAAGGAGTCCAAGGGCAAAACTTGTAGGGATCACAAGAAGTTAGAGCATACACAGCTAACATGCAGATTGTTGAAATGCCATCGTCCTGCTAGAGCAGCGTCAGAGAATTTCAGATTTACTGGTTTGCAGATGGCTGGGTAGAGTCCATGGAAAATACGGTTGTATCTCTGTAACTACAACTTGAGAGGACAGTCAAATTGTGCCTTCGACTGCTGAGCACTAAAAAATCTTACAGCGGCACTTGGAAGTGCCGTGGCCTGCAGCTTCGTGTCGTTCTGGTTTTGCTGGTCAGCAGAATGGAACATCTGCCTCTCTAGGGTAAGGCTCAGTGCCTGAGAATAAATTACACGGGCATCAGACATACTGATATTCCCCATATCTTGTCACTGAAGCAGATGAGCTCTTTTTTGGGCAAGCGGTTAAATAGATAGGGTTGCCATAAGTGATTTCAAGGCTGCCAGGAAGCCAGCAGTATATATAGGACAGTGTCACGTACCTGGCTTGTGGCCTGTATTTGCTTCATTTGTTTGGAGTAAGGAATTTGTCAGGAAGAAGAACAACTGTGCGTCAGGCTGAGCCTTACCTGCTCACAGCTTGTCAAGTGCTTTAGCTAAGCGTTTGTCCCGTGAAAGGGTCTGTGCACACTAAGGTATCCTTGCCCGTTAAATCAGCTTTTTCTCACGCAGCAGAGTCTCGGGTAATGAGAGCTGAAAATGATTAAAATTGCCTTTGTCATTTGTTCTAGCATTCTGATAGGATTTTAGATTGAGATGTTTCTTAAATTCCCATAGACAACTCTGGAAACAAAACGGAAACGTTCCATTTCTATGGAAGCACCATTCCTCCTTAAAACTCTTTCCAGGCAAGTTCCAGTGATGCTGGGATTCTGCAGCTCTCCAGGGAGCCTGTGGAGCAGGAGGTCGCACAGCAGCTTTCAGTTTGCATCCCACTGGCTGCTGAACTCCTTCATCCCAAGGCTGGAGGCATTGCTTTCCAATGTGGAGTATGAAATGAGGCAGGCTGGCTCTAACTGAAGGAATGGCTCCAGAAGAGAGGCTTGGCAGTTCTGTAATCTGTTTGCAGGTTGAGTAGGAATGTAGACCCATAAAATAGGCACAACAATATCATCACACTAGCTCATTCCAAGGGCAGTGAATTGTTCCCTGCCGGTGCAGTTTTGGAGAGCACTTTCTCTTTTCTTAACACCACAGCCCATCACAGATGCTTTATGTTTAATGGTCCAGTAATTTGAACAGCAAGCTTTATTTGCCCTTTAGCTTATAGGTGTATAATGGATTATCCTAAGGCCGTGTTCTTTTGGTAAGAAAAGTGCCTATAGCAGTTCTAGATGTTTCTGGTAATGCTAGTTCGATAGTGATCTGCAAACCACATGTAAGATAATATCAGTTGGATCTTTTCTATTCATATCTTTATGCACTGCATTTCTTCCCATAAGCCTTCCAGGTATTGTGTGATTCTAACTCAGATGCTAATTTTAGAAGAGGAGACATATCACAAGGATGTAAGAAATGGTTGCTCTTTTTCTGTAGATAGCACAGATAGTAACGTTGAAAAAGCCCTTCAACGTCTATTCCTTTTTCACCCAGGCCAAAATTTTCATTGGTTTTATCATTGTCAGGATAACACTTCCCTGAGGTTTGCCCGAGTTTCTCTACAGAGCTTTTGATGTCTCATGGTTATTTGGGTGAAATGTACTAGTGATTTATAGGACCTGATGCTGTTTCCAGCAAATGAGTGATTATTCTGTCACTAACATCAATAGATTAGCCAGACTTTTCCAAATAGATATAACTACAGTAATAAAAGGAGGTTTTCAATCATCCACACACAGAGCACAATCACTTCTGCTGCCTTCATCCAGTTTAATCTAATATTGCACTGATCTGATCTTCGGTATGAATCTCAAAATAAAAATACAGCAGTGCTTTCACTTTGTTTAATGTTATGACAGCTTAAAAATGTTCTAACTTGTGGTCATCAGCTCTCTTTAGCTAGGCAGACCTGGGATGAAGAGTTTGGTAGCTGTGAACTCAGCGCGTGGTGAAAAGCAGCGACAGTCTTTGTGTCAACCTGTCAAGCCAGGGGGTGGCCTGTGAGGCGGCAGCAGCGCTGACTGGCTGTAGCTAGAGGCAAGAGCCTGTTTGCCCAGCTCTAGGCTGTCTGAATTCTGCAAAATACTCATTGGTGACATTTATATCAAGTGTATAGTTAGACTAACTGTTAGGGATTTTAAAAGGTAAGCAAAGCTAAAACCTAAGGGGAAGAAAAAAGGAGGTATCAATTAAAGGACAAATACCTGGTTCCAAAGACTAAGTCTGAGTTTGAGGATGACTATGCACTTTAGGTGCCCTGAGGAACCATTTAGAAATAGAAGTCTCAAGGGAACTAGAAGAGATCGGGGAGCCTTTCTAGCCTTTATAGTACAAGGAATTTTCAGTTGTCCCTGTTTTATAACTTCTATTTCTATGTCCTATATACCAGAAAGAAATACTTTATATCAAGAGGGATTGTGGAGAGGGCTGGCTACAAAAGGTAGTTTGTGGGATGTAGCACTTGCAGGCGTACTTCTTCAGACTGGGTGCAGATACTGGATTTTTGCTGTCATCCTTCAAGTATATCCCAAGCGAGTTAACAGGCAGAGTGAGCTGCTGTTATTTGCCCCATGGTGCATTTAGAAAGCCCTGACTCTGCCCTATATCTGATTGTACAGGGAAGGTGATAAAACAACTTCTGCAGCTCCACGGCTACTAAAATACTCCTCCTCTGTAGAAAACCAGTGCCATGGCACAGTCTGGCTGGTTTTGGCATCATTCTCAAAGGCTGAATCTCTTTAGGTGACTGATTTGAGAAACAGTTAATGTTTCACCAGCACTTTGATGTGTCACTTGCTCTCCTCCCTTGCCTGGAGCTCAGTTTACCAGCCCCTCCCGGGACTCTGGCACTGGCTGTGGCCCTCTTTCACTCCTGCTGCCTCATCTGTCTGGAACTCCTTCCCTCTGGCTTCTGAGTCACCTTCCCACTTTAAATGCTTCTCTCTTTCATTGTAATTTTAACCTGACTTTCATTAGAATACAATTTCTGAAAAATCATATGTAAATCGGTAGCAAAAAAAAAAAAGTAGTTATTGATGAATTTTATTGATGAATTTTCAAAGAGAAACTGATTCTGAGAGCAAACTTTCATAATGGGCAGCTGTGAGAATTAAAGTCCTTTGATAATACCAGCTTATTAAACACTAGCAGTATCTAAACCACTCAGTCTAGCTAAAGAACAAGCGTTATTCTGATAACCTAAGCTCCCTTAGCAAAGCAAGGATCATGAAACAGAAGGTGGAGCAAGAGGTTGCCAAGTGTGATTTTTGTGTAAGTATGACAGAGTGAGAGAGAGAGAGAGAGAGAGAGAGAGAGAGAATATAGCTTTTCTATTAGGAAACTACATAAGACCTCAAAGTCATGTCAGGTGAATTACCAGGTAAGTAAAAGAAGTTTATAGCTCCTTTCACAGACCACATTTAAGCCAGTGGTTCTGTTCACACAGTTGATAGTCTCCTGAACCATCTAATTTATAAACATTCCAGTTTGCCCAATGGGAGGAGTCGAAAGATATATCATAAGATTTAAAATATACTCTGATCTGATAAACCATGCATACTACAAGCCGAGTTTAGATCAACTGATAAATCTGTAGCATATAGTAACGCCAAGTGCTATCACACAAGTTATAAAAAGGAATTTTCTTTCTGCCTAGGGTGCCTTGGAAGATGCTTTTTTAGAAGTCTCACTTCCTCGTGTTTTACAAAAGGAAGAACATTGAATGACCCCAAATTGTGACACTGTGGTAAGCATTTTTCATTTACTCTGAGTAAAAACTTTTTAAAGCACATAAGAACATTTATGGTGTACTTACCTGTGTGTGTGTATGGGAACACTATGCTTGAACTGAATTTTAGCAGCATATGCTTAGTGTTAAATCCAATACCTGAACTACGTTTTAGAAGTATGCACTTAATGTTAAATCAGGAAAACGTAGTAAATTGAGAAAACATTTATTTTGTAAAGACAAAGCTTATACCTTTGTTAAATAGTTAGAAACACATGCTTTCAATTTCTGTATATTTTTTTAAATAAGGGTTCATACCTTTGTTACCTTTGTTTTATTCTCTCTCTTTTTTTTTCTTTTAATATGTCTATATGAAGGTGATATTGGCCAACATTTTGAAATTTGATAGGCAGCAGTTTCCTAAACCTATACCTTTTTAAATTTTTTTGTATTTATTTTTTTTTTAAGTCAAGCTATATGTATTTAAGAGACTTACTTTGGAAAGGCTCAACCATAGTGTTTATAACCCATGCATATCATATGTGCAAACTATTCCTTCTGTATGGAGAGCATCTATTTTGCTGTGTATTCAGCTATTGAATAACATTTAAGGTGTTTTGCTTGAATACTGAAGTTTAAATGGAGACTAGAGCAAGAAAGGAAGCCAAAACTCTGCTGTCATCATATTGTGATGGATACAGTTTACAGAAATGCATTGCAGTTCGCTGACAATAGTGCACAAAAGGAATATAAACATGCATTTATTTCCATACTTGCCACATTCATTTGGGTTTCTGTTGTAGCTGGGATATAAAGCCATCAAGACTCAGTTAGTTTAAGTTGGTTTTAGCTCCATTTGTTTCCATTGAGAAAGAATTTACCTGAGCTGAGGGTTTGGCAGAGAAAAGGATGGCTGTGACTGTCCCAGAGAGAGAGCAAAAGGGAAAGAACCCAGTGGGAAGAACTTGGAGGGTTTTTGCAGCTTTAGACAAGATCTTTAGACAAGCTTTAGACAAGTTTAGAAGCCCTAGAACTACTCTCAGATTTATATCTGTGTATGTTTAAGGGTCACTTTCCTGCTCTAGAATCAGGTCTGGAAGCAGGAGGTCTCCTTCCTTTATAAGGGTAGGTATATGATATATGCGTAGATATGTATGGAGACTGTCCAGTGCCCCTCAAATGACCATTTCTGACTGGGATCAGTGATCATATTTAGTGGTGCCTTAGTGGTTTGTTGACATAAATGACAAGAGAGCTTTCATTAATCCAATGTGATTGATGAATTGATGATACCTCTCTCCCTATCCAAGAAAAAAGAGCAGCTAAATGCAAGGGAGGTTTGGCACAGGAGGCTACTCTACTGTTTCTGCCTTGCTTTGGCTTCTCCTTTGCAAGCCTGAAGTTTTAGATTTAAATTAATTTTGTATGATGATAGTCCAAATAAAGAAAAGCATCGCCCCAAAAATTCTGGAGAAAAATAAGTCATTTGTAGTAAAAATCAGCACCAAAATTTTCTCCAAAATTCCAAAATCATAACAAAGTTTTTGAACTCTTCTAGTCCAATGCCAAGATTGAGACTTGCATCATAAGAAATGCAGTTACAGTCCACAAGGACTCCAGGTTCTGACTGCTCACATGCGTTATTTGTGGAGCTCCTTAAAAGCCCTTACAAGAAAAACATTGTTTTCCTTCTTTCCAAGTGTCTTCACCTACTCTTAATATTTGATCCATTTTTGAGCAGAGATCTCCTGCACTGAAGCCGATGCAGGCGGTGCAGAGGCACCATCTCCCTGACACTAACCTTTCGGGCCATGCTACACAAAGCACCTATCAAGTGCTGCCTGCACCAAGGTGGATCTTAGGCGATCATCCCTCTCTGGATTTTGGCAATGTACATGAAATCGTGAGTCTTGTCCTGAATTTAGTCATCAAAGGTACAAAAGCAACAATTTTTACTAGTCCAAAATATCTTTGTTTCAAAATATTCCTGTATTTTTGAGAACTAACTACCATCAGAAAGAGCATTCATTGGTCACAGTTTATGCCTCAAAGTTCCTTATTTTTTTCCCATCTATTCTTCTGGAGTCTCACAGGAATGGAGAGCTCAATATATCCTGACAATCTTTTGGGCATGGGGCCCCAGGCTGTTGCAGCTGGGGCAGCGCAGTGCTGGCTTCCTGAGAGGGAAGCTGTGTCCTCGTCCCCAGCAGCAGTTTGCCTTTGCTCTCCCATATACAAAGTTTTCCTCATAGTTGTTGTCTTCCTCATTTGCAAGTCTTGTCCTGATCTGGCACCTTTTCCTTCTCTGTTTCTGTTTCCATACTCAAACACATCCATGCTCACCTTCCCGCCTGCCTTGAGGTCTTTTTTTTTTTTTTTTTTTTTTTTTTTTTTTTTTTTTTTTTTTTTTTTTTTTTTTTTTTTTTTTTTTTTTTTTTTTTTCTCTCCTCTAAATCACACTCTGGTAAACCAAGGGCTCTATCAGTTGAAAACAGAGCTGAAGAGAGAGGTGGCTGTCAGAAAAAACTTAGCCTGGCCGAGAGCTGGGGCTTTATCACGATGTCTCTGGTTTCCATACCGGTACTATTTTTGTTTTTTTTTTCCCCCTCTATTCCCTTTTCTGTTCCACAAATGCAAAGCTTCAGGCTGTGGATTAATGGCCCCATACCCCACCTCAGAAAACAGACCATCCCTCTCGTTTCCCTCCGTTGTCGCAAGCCCCCTGAGAGAGCAGCTCCCTTCTCCCTTATGCCAGCACCATCCTTCCTCTTTCGCAATCAGGTCACTGAGCACCGGGGGCAGGAATTGCGCGAAACGGCCCAACCTGGAACGTGCAGGGAAGCCAGGGGTGCTCACCATGAAGCGCCGCGCGCCGCCTGCGCGTGAGCCGCCGTCCTGCGCCTCTCCTCTGCTCTTTGTTCTCCTCGCGCAGGCTGCTACCTTGCTGCTTGCTCTTTACGAAGTAGGAAGAAGGCTAATTTTAGGGTGCTTCATCATCCTGCCATGCAAAGCCACCGTGTCATGTCAAGCAGCATGTGGCGCCACTTGGAGCTGCTATTTTATAAGCTGAGGTTCAGCGTGTTCTCAAGTTGGGCAGAACTGGCTCAAGGACTGATGTTGGGTTTCTGTAAAAGCGGGCCTTAAAATCAAGCATTAGGATTTCTGCCTGACCAAAAGCCTTGCTTGATGACATGGAAGGTTGGTGTCCTAGCATCCAACACTGAAACCCATTCCCTGTGAATGGAATGACATGAAAAAACACTAGAGTACATGGGAATGCTGTTAAAAAGAGTATAATGGAATAATTCATGCACCATTGAAAAGTGCCATTCCAGTAGGAAGAAAATATATTCCATGTGGGAAGGGACTGCATTCCCAGCCCTCTGCGTGGGATGCTGGGAAATGTTGAGCATCTTCAGCCCCAACCTGCGGGTGCCCAGGCACTTGCTGTGTGGCTCCGGCCCCCCTGCGGGGACACGGGGTGGTCACTGTGCGTGGCCGCTGCTGCCCACGTGGAGCTCGGAGATCTTAGAGCCACGCACAAGTCAGGAAGCACAAGAGCTGCACAGCCACTGCACAGGTCAGCTTGTTCCCCACGTTGTGCTCTTCCCTTGCAGGTTTGTGGTTGTCCTTCACTGCTTTTCTGTTTTCTTTAAATCTGTTGTCCTTGTGGCTACCTCAGCCACCCTTGGGGGATCAGTACAATGGAGTGTTGCAGGTTTCTGCTAACATTGCCAAGAAAAAAAGTACCAATGCTCAGGTGCTCCTTAAACAGATTCCTCAGTAAGGTGTCTTGAGTTGGACACAGATGTTGAAATACTTTAGATTTAGCATTTAGGCAGTGGGTTACTTTCACAAAAAGGTCAAAAACTGTTCCTTTTTTCACCATGTCCTCATCAATTAATAAATAATTGGGCTTGCTAGTAAGCACAGGAATCACAACTCTGAGCAGGACAGGCAGACAGAGAAGTAAAGCATGCACTTGACTATAAAATAATAGAGCAAATAAACCTCACACATTTTGTATGTATGTGTGAATGTGCCTGGCGGTGTAGGTACTTTCAGTAACTCCCTAACAACCAAAAATTGGTGCTGGAAGAACATAAGATGCAATGGAAAGCTGAAATGGCATCAAAAGTCTGTCCCTAGCCCTTTTTTTGCAAGGTTATTTGCATTCTAAAGCTTTTCCTAGTTCTTAATGAAGAAGAATCTTCCATGCAAAGGCTTTTCATCTCAGCTAGCAATTTCTCACCTGAAGGATACATTTGTTAACACTATGTATAACTTCTTCAGTTTTGTACTGTCTGAACAGGTGATGAACTGGGGTACAGTTTAGAAAGAGCAGTCACCAGGCAGTAGTCAAGCATTGCTATTTTAATGACAATGCAACTGAAAATACTTTCCAGCTTGTTATGTCCGCTAATGAGAAGGCTGTGCAACTCTAAGAGGAAAACTTCTATGCTAATATACTTAGAAGGGACAAATCGCTTTGCTGAACACTTAGGCTTCCTTTTCTCACTTTCAGTACAGTTTTACGAGTACTAGAACGGACACTGGAAATTTTGAGGCATCCAGCAGTTATCCATAGGCTCATCTATAGATAAATGTCTATTGATATATGTGTATGAACTATACATATACGGAAATTATTTTGATGTGTCTGTACTCCTGGCCCAAGGATACATTTGAATTTGTATCACAAAGATACATTTGAATTATTTAACAGTAGTCTGATTTTAGCACTAAAATAATTATTTTAAATGAAATGGCTATGTCTGTTACAGAAGGAAGGTGAGGTTTGTGAGGCAGCATTATATGTTGCTTCATACCTTACATGTGTCTTAATGCACTAGGCCAGTCACACCAAAATACTTCCTTGTGTCAGACTTCTGCTTAGGCGTGTTAGTGTTATCTTCAAGTGCATGGACACATCTCCACATGCTGGTCAAAGGACACATTGCACAACAAATGACTGTTAATATTTAAAATCTGCTCCACAGTGTGACTGCTTGCAGGTGCTATCCTGGTGGTCTCATAGGGAAAGGGACTTCAGACATAACGAAGTAAATATTTTCCTCCATTTGCTAGGTCTAATAGCCACTGCTAACTTTCCTTTTATACATGTGGAATGCAAAAAGGGCAAATTAGTCACACCTCTTCTTTAAATAACAGACCTACCCTGAAAGTGCTGCATCATGTGGCTTTGTCAGCTGTACAGCTATTTCATTTACACTGTGTAGGAATTTGATATTTCTGGTTTGACTTTTTACTGATAAAACCAGCCCGAATTCTGAGAAGTCCTGCAAACTCTCACCTATTTAGATGCACACAGGAGTGTTTAATGGCTGGTCTAAGCTATCCCATTTATTTATTTATTTATTTATTAAACACTTTCTGTTTAAAGAGCAAGCTACCTCAAAGACACCAAAGTGCCTTATCCCAGAGCTTGCAAGATCAGCTGCTCTAAAGCATGCCTGATCCCAGCCCTTTCTACATCCTGACCTACATAAACGTGGACCACCGCACTGCTGCGGAGGCTGCTAAATCAGGGAATTGTGTTTGGATTCCCAATCCACTGCACTCTCAATCCACATAAACTGCAATGGATTTTCCCCACGCTCTCCTATTTAGAAAAAATGGTATTTAAAAATAATGGTGATGTGTTGCCCCCAGGACCATTCAGTTGTTCCAAACTCAGAATAAATAAAGCTACAGCCATCAGCCTAGGTAAGTTCAACGTAATAGCACTCTTGCAGTCTTCAGACTTTTAACTCTTTAGGTTTGCTTTTTTTTTAAATTTTTTATTTAAGGAAAACTCGGGGAGATGCAGTTTCCTCAGCAGCTGCCTTCCTCCTTCCTTCTCCTTCCCCTTCTCGCTCGCGCGTTTCTCAGCTTTGCCTCTCCGTAGACAACTAACAGCGAGCGAGGGCGGGCGGCCCGGCTAGTGAGGCGGCGCCAAGCGGCCGTTAAGCAGCCGTTAAACGGCCGCGCCCGCGCGCCCCTCCTCCTCGGGAGGGGCGGGGCGGGAGC